>VRYO01002184.1:20603381-20657829 GCA_009812075.1 Sialia sialis
AAAAAAAAAAAAAAAAAAAAAAAAGTGCAGCTTATATTCAGGTGCGGCTTATATATGGACAAATCCCGTGGTCTACTACCCCAAAGTGTGGCTTATAATCAGGTGCGACTTATAGTTCTGAAATTACTGATTTTTTTCAGCTCTGATTTTGTAGCATGAAATTTTGTGATGCCCTGGCACAGGTGCCCAGAGCAGTTGGACCCCTGGAATGACCAAGGCCAGGTTGAACGTTGGGGCTGAAGCTCCCTGGGACAGTGGGAGGCGTTCCTGCCATGGCAGGGGTGGCACTGGATGAGCTTTAAAGTCCCTCCCAACCCAAACCCATCTGTGATTCTGTGATTTGGTGAAATGCAGCCCAGCAGAGCTGAGATCTCTGCACTCACACAACCAGCCCTGGTAGTTATTGCACCCCCACAGAGAACAAACCATGGCACAATTCATATTTTGTGTGTATTTGCCTCAGTCCTGAGCTCTCAGCAGAGTGACTCCCTCTGTGACATTTTTCTGCTAGTTACAAAACACAGCATTATTCCATTATTGATGAAATGGATTGACCTGGATAAGAAGAAAACCCTTTGCAGTTGACAGTGTCTCAATGCAATGAAAAGTCTGTCAGGGGTCATTCCTAGTGAAACCAAAAACCAATCAGATTTTAATCTTCCAGAGTACAAGATCAATTCATGCAACAAGACCATTGACCTCCTGGACTTGCTAAGAAAAGAACCCAAGGCTGGAAGATGAATCTTGAGTTGGAAGGTGGATGCTGATGGTCCTAGTGGGTCCCTTCCAACCCAGAATATTCTGTGATTCTGACTCTGACTTGACAAATTTCACAGGAATCTTCATTATTTCTTTGCATCAGAATTCCTATTTATAAAGCATCACAAAGAATCTTCAAATTTTAGAATGCAAAATTACTTTTAGAACATGTGACAACTAGATCAAGAATTATTACAATATCAGACTAACCAATGATTATATTTTAGACAATTTGAATCTGTTAAAGAACATCTGACCCCACTGAATTGATTTTGACATTTTGTCACTCATGTATCAGTCCAGCAGACAGTTGCTGTTAAGTTGTATTTGGAATATTGCACACCCTGTTAGTGGATGTAGGAATGGACGTTTAGGAATTGTGTGCTTTCATTTCAACTTCCCAGTTCCTGCTTCAGAGAGATGCTGGAAAGAACTTCTCAGAAAGGGGGAAGAAAATGATGGCAAGTTCTAGACATTGTCACAAAGTCAGGACTTGATGTGATAACACGCTAATATTCTCCTGGAGAGAATGCACACCTCAGAATTTAAAAGTCACCTGCTTCAATCACTTGCTTCAACAACCTGGTGCTGTTGAAAAAAACCCAACAAACCAACCTAGATGGAAACAGTTCATACCCTTAGAAAATGGAGGGAAGGATGTAGGGAGCAGTGTGCTGTGGTTTTGTCTGTACTGAATGACATCTAAGCGTTGCTAAAGTTTAACAACTCTTTTCCTGTTATAAAGGAATTTCTTAAGGAAAAATTCAATGGCTCACTTAAGATGAAAAGTGTGAATAATTTTGGAGGCAACAGAGATGACACCAAACTGCTCTAAGTCTGCACAAGCACTCGATCACCTCCACAGCAGAGTGAAGCAGCTCCTGAGGTGTCTTTGCACAAAATGTGGGGCAGAACAAAGAATTCCCTCCTCACACTCCCCTCCAAGCTGGGCTGTGATATTGAGATATCATTGCTGCTTCCAGGCTCTTGGAAAGCTGAGTCTTAATGCCCACAGCTTGAGTTGCTTAAACATCTCAGTCTATAAAGTAATTTTGGACAGATTGCTAATTCTCTTTTAATTATGGAAGTAATATAGCAAAGACAAAATTAGACGCGTTTTATTTGGAATGTTAAATATCGATAACGCTGGTGAATAAAGCAAAGAATTATTGATTAACTGTCAAGGGTAGTTGGTGAATGGTCTGTGTGCTTAATCAATGAGTTAGTACCCTGAAGAGAGTGATCCTCGAAGCACTTAGCCAAGCCTGGAGATTGATAGCATTCTGGTTTATTTTCAACCTGCTAAGTATGTGCTGTGCGTAGTGCAGAGCATCTTTGTCATTGGTCTGAAAATAAAACTTGTTTTTTTGTGGATATGTTATGTACTTAGAGCTGGCAACAACCATTTCACACTTGCAAATTAAACCAGTCCCTGTCAAGCGACTGAGAGTCATGTTGATTTTACTGAACCCAGAGAGATCTGGTAAACTGTCAAGATGAGTTTGGTTAAATTTTAACAGGGTTCAAAAGGAAAATAGAAAACATCAGTTCTTGTGAATTCCAGAAAGTAATCTGTGTCAGGTTTATTTGAAGAAGAGGAAAAAAGGAACAATATTAAAACCCCAGAGAACCCAGTCCAAACCTTCTCCCCAGTTTTGGCTGTTGTGTACCCTGGCACTGAAATAAATGTTTGGAAAGCCCCCCTAGAGCCCAATCCCGGCCTAATGGTTCCCAATATTTAATAAAATAGGAAAATCCTTCTCCTCCATTGGGCTAAGCATGGATCGACAAAAGAGAACTACAAAGCACTGACCTCAATCTCTTTTCCAGAGTTTTTAATCAGAATCCCTTCATTAAGCCAGCATTTCCAGCATGACTTTGCCTATTTTCAAAGTATCTTACATAAAACTCAAATTTTCTTCAAACTTCATGTCTGGCCCACACCACTGTGAGCTGCACATTGCACACAGCAGGAAATTTCTGACCACTGGGAGCATTTTCTCATCCATTGGATATGTCCAGTGCCAAGCAGAAATCATCACCAAAAGCCCGGGGAGAGGTCTCCACGCCTGTTACACTCTCAGTTTCCACATTAGTTCATGTAAATAATTTTCAGGGCTTTTTAGCCAATTTGCATAACGTGCACCCTGCCTTCCTTTTCCTTTTTGCATGTGTTATTTTTATATTCTGTGATACACAGATAACAGGGAGCCTGCAATGCCTCCAGCATGCATTTGTGTTGCTCACAAGTACAGAAAATTCCCTGTTCCCCTGGTTACTCTCACTAGATCTGCATTACAACATAAGAGGAAAGAACGACAACTTCCTGCCTGTCACCAGTGAACCCAGCTATTAAGCCAGGATTTCGCAAATAGATGTTGTTTAACTTTTTAATTTTTCTTTGAAAACAAGTAGGTGAGAAGAGAACAGCTGTCAGTAAACAGTGTGAAAAAGAATGAGAGTCCCTGGAAGAGGCATTAAGAATCTGGGATGTTACATGGCTGACAAAGGCAACTGGGGAAAGATAACGTTTATAAAATCATTTGCTTAAGTACACTTTGAGAAATGAGTGGAACACGGCAAACTGAGATGTTAAACTCAGGCCTTGGTTGGTTTCAAGATCCTGACAGAGCCAAGCTCAGTGTAAGACATTGCTGATGTGCATGGACCTGAGAGTCCCTGGCACTCAGAGCCTGGGATGTGAAATTCCAGTCTTCACAGACCAGGAAACATTTACATTAACTTCATGCCGATAAGGCGCACCGGATTATAAGGTGCACAATTTTATATTTTTTTTAGAGAGGATCTGCGCGTAACAAAGTAACGAATTAGTAACATAATTGCGCAATCGCGGGGTTTACTGGCAGGTGCAGGCTCGGCTCGGCTCAGGACTGCGTGGGCTCACACTTCTGGGTTGGCAAATTTCCAAACTTTGTCCATATATAAGGCGCACCGGATTATAAGGCGCACGTCCGGGTTTCGATCAAAATTTTAGTCAAAAGGGTGCACCTTATAGCCGTGAAATTACTGTACATATAAATGTGAAGTGTGATAGCGCTTGTCCTGAATTTCAAGAAGGGCTGAGCCATCTGTGGGAGACAGCAGATCTCCAAAGTTTGGTGTTGTCCTTGCAACAAACACATTCACCGGATCTGGAAAGCAGCTGCCCTGCAGCAGAAATGTGAATATTACAGATCTGATGGAAATTAAGCACTCACTGCACTGATTCCTGCACCGCACTTCCCAGGGATATTTTTGCTACATTTGCCATATCTGTCCTTCTACTCACAGGTTCCTCACCCCTCCAGATCAGAAATGAGGACATAAAGCTGCAAAACATTCAGGAACATAAACCATGTTTCTGGCACACTGCATTATTCTACACCACTTGCTGTACCTCAGATCACATTACATCATGTCAAACATCCTGAAATTGAAATAATAGTACATGACACAAGACATTTGTTACATAATGTGATGTGACTGTTAAAATTTCACCAAAAATATTCTCCTGGTCCATACACTACTATCAAATCAGACTGGAGTTAATAAATCCAAATTGAATTTGGCACAGAGAGCATGAAAGTAAAACGAGAACAATTTTGTGCACGCATTATATACATAATCCTGTGCTTAATATAATCGCGTTGAGTTGGAGATGAGGATTTTCTTGTTTGAAACTGGCAGGCTTGTACAGCTAAAAAAATGTGGTTGTTTTATTTATTTGCATATAGATGTAGTAGTAGAAATCTACAGTGGAAGAAAAATGTTTTTGTGCACAGTGCTGAAAAAAACTTTGTCATCTTCTTAATCATCGGGTGTCCTGAAGGGAAAACATTTGTGGATCGGCAAGTTTAGTAAGAAGACTCTAGAAATAATTTTTAGAAAATTAGTGTCATTTGTGATGCTTTACAATTATTTCCTGGTGGATTTTTTTATATCCTGTCCTGGTACAACCCAATGTATTATATCCAGAAAATATCTTAATGAGTGATGAAAATTTCTAAACAGCAAGCCCAGACAATTGACATTCCAGGCAAGACACAAAGCTCAGTTTAGATAAATATTAAGGAGAGAGCTTTATTTTATTTTTTTTAATGCCAAAATGTCAAGAAAAAGCCCCACAAATAGCTGAGAAAATTATTCAAATAATTGTATCTATTTATGCGATCAGTAAAATCCAGAAATCAGAGGTAATCCCAAGCACTATTGACAGTGAACATTTTGAAGCAGTGAGTTTAGGGATCTGTCCTCCAAAAATACCCTCAGTTCTATTCACTCTACTGCCTGAAAGCATTTTCTTTCAGCCCCAAGGGTTTTCTGGGTTGAAATACCAAATATGTGGTGACTGAGTAATCAGGGTAAAAATCAAGTTGAGTTCAGACAAATTGATCCAGACAGCAACACCTTTGAGACAGTGACAGTGTCACAGGAGTGAAAGACACCGAGAACTGAGAATTCATCGAGTGAAAGACCCAGTGCATCTCCCAAGCACACAAATGGGAAAAAAACATGTTCTAAGGTAAAAATCACTCAACCTGTCGTGATTTCTCCTTAAGAGTAATTAATCCTAAATTAACAAAAATTACATCCAACTTCTATCTTAAAATACTGTCAGAATGAAGTATTTGTTCTAATAACACTGTCAAAAGATTACCATAAATGAAGACAGTGGAAAGAAGTGGTGACAATTTGGAGGCTCATTATGGGCTGCTCTTTTAAAAGGGACATTGTTTTTACATGTTCTACTGGAAAATGTTAAAGAATAAACAATTGCTACCTTGAGCTGGCCTCAAAACTAAATAAACAATCATCCACCTCAAGGCATTATAATTTGTAAATTAAATGACTCCAGTAGTGATCATAAAGTTTCATTTTTAATGAATTAGCTGTTTATTCTGGTGAACTCAAGACATTTAGTGTGAGAGGTTGTACTCCTTGGCTCAGCAGAACATTTGTAGTATTGTAGTTCAGCATCTTCACCAAATATATCTCACTTGTGATTAAACCAAGGGGAAAGCACACAAATAAAATGCTGTCATTTGTAGCCACAGCCAGCAATGAGGTAGCAAAAGAAAAATTTCTTTCTAGAAGAAAAGAATAGAAATAGAAATTTATTTCTAAAAGAAAAAGCATTTCTACGATGGAGAACAACTGCTGGAAAGGAAACAGGATGAACCTGTCTCTCTTCTGTCCTTGCAGTGGACAGGACAGAGATCACTTGACCGTTCCTAGAGGAACTGATCCAAAAGCAAAATCACTTCTATTTCATGACTAGAATCAGCTTTCATCACACAACAGAAAGGTGAACCTGGAGAACTGAATTAATTTCTCTTCAGAAGCCAATGCAGGACCTAATCTGCTTAAAATACCCCTAAAACACTTTTCTAGTCTGCTCCTAAGCAGTGACAGAGACTCCACTATTTCCCCCAGCAAGACATTCTATGGTGCAACGTTTTTTACAACTGGAATTTTTTCCTGATGCCTGGTCTAAATCTGCCTTGCTGCTGTTTTAATTCCATTATTCTTTATCGTGTCCCCAGGAGCAATGGAAAACAAATCATTCCCTTTCTGTTTGAAGCAATTTGGAGACACTTGGAGCTCCATCAGCTCCCCTGCTCCTCGTTAAATGGAACAATTAAAGCTCTGCCAGGCTGAACTCCCTCCACCCCTCCAGCAGGGTAAAACACAACTGGCACTGCTGGAATTTAAGATTACAGGTGAAACATAAGTTGCTTATTGAAATGTTTATGTATTTGCCACCCTAATATCAAGATCACTGCCCTAAAGCAGGTATTACCTGCCAATAAATTAAATTCACTAACAATTCCCCAAGTCAAAGGCAGTTTTACCCATGGCTCTGCCCACACACAGTCCTTCTAACTCATTTCCCTGAGCTGTACCTTTTTCTTTTCCAAATGACCTCTGCAAACTCTGAAGCTCATTTTGCTCTTTTATCCTGTCAGGGTCTAATAGCACAATTCTAGTCTTGAGAACAAACCCAAAAAAAGATCTGTTCATTTTCCAAATGAGCCAAAAGAAACAATTGCAATGGAAAACCAGAACAAATGAAGAATCTTCTAAATTTACACTGGTACTTCATAGTGTCCAAAATATTACATATGCTTGCACAGCCAGGAGGGCTGCACATGGAGGGAAGGATCATATTGATGCTCTAATTTCTCTGTAAGTGTTTTGCTGAAATATTCAAAGTGAGCTGCTGGTGAAGGTGATTATACCACTTGGTTTGTCTCACCATAGCTGCTTCCACACTTAGAAACAAGAGTGGCAAGGTCACAGAGGCACAAAAATAATTATAATTAGACATTTTCCTGGTTTTCAATGTTTCTTATAAACTCTACTGAGTATCACCTGGTTTTATTTATTTTTTTCCTCATGTAAAAGAACAGGGAAGATAAATCAAGAGAGAAAGAGAAATGCTTGTCACATCATCTCCCAGCACTGTGCAACTCCATGCTCAAAATGCACTTCAATGATTCAGGAGCCGTGAAATCCAGGCTGTGATCATCCAGGCTGGAAGGGGAGTTGGGGCTGATTTAAGGAGGGAGGTGTTGCTTTTGCTACATATTTTAACATAATACACAGTTGCCAATAATAAAAATCTTCATAAGCTCCTCATTCTGCATCAAAATATGCCACAAAATATCAGCAAGCCTCGTTACATAAAGTAATAAGTGATGAACCACCCACATCTCTTGTTGTTGTTGTTGTTAACTTTTGTTTATGATTTAAACCAATAATCACACTAAACTATAGTGGAAATAAATTAAGCCTTTTCAGTCTGATTAAATTGGCTGAATGCTTTAAACACGTGACTTGAGCAGCTCTAATCATCCCAGGATAGTCAGGGAGTTAATCATGCAAATGTCTGCAGATATTTCACTTTGCAAAGCTGTGTTTGGAGCCTGCACTCTTCCAAAGCATCTGCAGTGAGAGCTGCAACTGTTCCTTGGCCAAGCCATGCACAAACTTCATAAGCAGCAAAACAAGGAGCAGAAATAAAAGTTTTAATAAGGGGAATAGAAGTGCAGCACTATGGGAGGTAAGCACTGGGAGTAAGGACCAGTTCCAACACCTCAGTGTCACTGCTCCTTAAAACCTTCAGGTCTATCACGAGGATCTTCTGGATTTACAGTAATTTCACAACTATAAGGTGCACCCTTTTGACTAACATTTTGATCGGAACCTGGAAGTGTGCCTTATAATCCGGTGCGCCTTATATATGGAGAGAGTTCGGAAATTTGCCAACCTGGAAGTGTGAGCCGCAAGAGCCGCGAGAGCCATGAGAGCCATGGCAGCCAGCACCACGGCAGGCGGGAGTGCCGGGGCCCACGGCATGGAGAGGGCGCCTGGGGCTGCGTTCAAAGGCTGCGCCGATCCGTGAAAAATGTTTGCAAATTGAGCATCTGCCAGTAAACCCCACGATGGCGCCATTCCGTTACTAATTCGTTACTTTGTTGCACGCAGATCCTTGCTACCAAAAAAAAAGTGCGCCTTATATTCCAATGTGCCTTATAGTCGGGAAATTACTGTGCTTTTTCTTTGTGCCCACAAGAGGAGATTTATGGTGTTCATGAGTGATCCTTGCTCCCTCACTCCATTTTGGAGTTCCACTGCATTTCCAGTAATAGTGAGACTCATTTACTACACATAGTAACCTTTTCATTTTTTTACCTCATTCCTTTCTGTGCAAAGGAAAATTTTAGGATGAGTGAGGGGAGTCATGGATTCCATCATGCAGTGAAAACTCTATTTTATTTTGACCAGAATCTGAACCTTTCCTACCATATCTTCTTTCCTATCTCTGGGATGATTGAAAAAGATTGCATCTAGATCTCACATCTTGCTATTAAAGCTGACCTTCTGTAAAGCTCTCATTTAACAGAGCACTTGGAAAAAGGCAGAATATGGTCTAAGAAACACCACAGTTTCATAAAATTAATTAACCAATTAATTTTTTAAATAATTTATCTCTTCTCTGCAGAAGCAGTTATTTTAATTTCCATTGAAATATGTTACTCCTATTAATAAGCTTTAATATATATGTCTAACTTTATGTACCACCTACTGGCTGGGTTTATTCCTTGATTAACCCACACAGACACTGCTAAAACAATTAGGAGTAATGAAATAAACCTTTGCAACAGTCTCAAAAAACCTTCAGAAAATATTCCCCAAATTTAAAATTCTACCCTATAATCATATTGGAAAACTCAGCTCTAGTTCAGCTTTAAAGGATGCAGTCAACCAATCTGACCTAAAACCAGTAAATTTGTGAAGGAGATTTAAATCCCTCTCAGGGGTGAGACAAGGAAGGATCAAAAATAGAAGTTTGTCAATTCCTGTTGATGTCAGTGATATCTTGTCATTTTATAAATGGATCACCCTGATTGTGCTTGCCTAAGAAGAGTGGGAGTTTTGATTCTGCAACACAACAAAGCATAACTGGCTTATCAGGCTTTGAAGGGTTGGAAACAAATTCCCCACACAATAAGCAATAGAATTTATTGGATTTATAACTGACACTGCACAGCATTTATTTGTAACATTTAAATGAGTTAGCTTGGGAAGAAACACAAGACAAATCTAGGTCTTATAAATGAGTCCCAGAACCAGTTTTGTTTCTTCCTCTGCTTTCTTCCCACACTCTGGAAGAGCTTTCCTCAATGACATTAAGGTTATGATGGAAAAATGATTCCTCCAGAAGTCTACAGAGATTTTGTTAATATGCCTTTATGATGTGATATTATGACGGCAATCCAATTTCATTGCAGGCCTAATGAGACCCTGTTACAATGTCAAAATGAAAGGAAACTATATTAATCAAGTTATAGTACCCCGAGAGAAAGAAAAACCTCAAGAAATTAACCCCATTAAAAACTATTTTAAAACAACATTAAGATTTAGTGAATTCAGAATTGCTTTGCTTGTGTTGGTTTAGCGCTTCAGGTAGAAGCTAAATTTGGTACTGATTTACAACTCATTAAATATATTGACATCAGGGGAATCAGTGCAAGTTTTAAGGAAATACAAACAGAAAAAAATTCAGACCATGCTGTGGTTGTGCAAAGCATTGGGCACAGCCTGATTTATCCTACAGCTAAAAAAATCTTTTCCTTTCAGTGAAACCAGAATTTCTACTTTTCTCACATAAAGAAGGAGTCAATTTGGCCACTGTCTCAGAATTAAAATTTTTGTATCTCAGCTCTTTGGTAGAAAAATTGGAATTTGTACAAAATGCTTTAGAATTAAATGCCAAAAATTACAAAAGAGAAACAAATTGGAGTGGAAAATTCTTGCTGATCTTATTAGAAACAAATATTGGCAACAACAAAGAGCCAGTGCATACCCTGAAGAGAAAAGGAATCTTGGTTAGGTCCCAAGTTGTTAAAATTGAGGCTGAAGAGAGAAGCCACCACTGATAAACACCTTTTGCAGCAACACGTTTGAAATCTCCTGTAAAGGAGGTTAAATCAGAGTTACAAAAACAGTTTAAGTCTAAAAATGCCTATATTAAAAATGTTAAAACAAACAAAACTCTGGATATATTGACTTTTTTTTTTTAAATCATGTTTTTGTCAACACAGACTTTTTCATGTGCATTCTTTGAATTGAGGATTTTTGTCCTTTCCCAGCTGCTTTTTCTTATTAGGTGCAAAAGTTTGAGCTGGAATATTAACTGGAATTTGTTAATGCTAGCACAAGTATTCCATCTAAAATGTGCCACTGTCCTTTCTCAAAGCATTTGTTAGTGGCAAGGTAAAGTTTTGCTCTTTTAAAAATCTGCCACCCACCTGAGCAGGTCACAGAATTCCCAGTGCAACAGGCAGGGTGAGACTAAAACCAGGAATATTTTATGGAACAGCTACATTCCAATTTTCAGCGAGGTACTTATAAGAATGAACTCATCCAGACCTTAGCAGCAGATATTTTGGACATGCACCAAAATGTTGCTCATTTCAGCAAACACTGATATTTACATGGCAGCACAAAGAAAGCTTTGCAAAGGCACAAGATTTACATTGACTTTTGGTCCTGGTACTGTCAGACGTGCACTTTGTCATCACAGTGTGGGGGAAACTTGAGGGAAGGAAAGTATAAAAATCCTACTCAAAATCCAGGTTCTGATTTTACTTCTCCTTCCTGGACATGCACAAACACACATACACAGAAAAGCTTCATTGAAAATAGTTGGCACATAATAAATATTTTTATTTTCAGCTGTCTACAGTAAAACTTGAATAACAATCTGTTATGAACATCATAATTTAGCACCTGTAATTCTGTATTGGCACCAGATGCTCTATTTCTTCAAATTTTGAATTTTCAGTTTTATAATATTTCTATTTTTCTTTTGGCAAAGTGCTGAAGAAAGCATACCTCAAAAGGTGGATTTTTCCTTTTTTAGGTTTGGGTTTATAGCAAGGCAGTTCAAAGGCAAAGCTCAGTCACATCCCAAAGTCAGAGCGTGTGGTTTCATTCCCCACCACAGAAATACAGTATCTTTTACATTAATCACTCTTATCTCCTGATCTGGAAGCAGAGATAAACAGAAAATTTCAACAATTCTGTTCTGCTAAACCTGCAGCCAAAGGGAGTCAAGGAATTGATAAAAAGCTTCTTCTACATCCAAGAAACCTGAATATTCCTGTTGTGGCTCTTGGCTGTTTGTCGTCCATCTACTTTCACCTAAAGAAATAAAGTTGTTTCATCTAAAGAACTAAAGATTTTAATCTAAAACGATAGCCCTAGACCAAAAGTCATCTAGGCTGGGATTTATTTTGGCTTGTTTTCAGATATGCATGGGAATGCTCATTCTAAATTTCAATAATTTCCTTTAGAAAAGAAGAGCAAATGTTTCCTGAGGTCACCGAATATCCAGGGGTCACTGGAATCTTGCAGAATGGGCTCTCACATAAGAGAGTTTAATATTTCTTAAATCTTTGTGGGGGAAAGAGAAACCATTTGCAGAAATAGGAATAGAATTTTGCTACAGTGGATTCAAGTGTTTAGATTTGTACAGTCCATATTCCAATTTTTCTTTTTTTTTTTTTCCCTAAAAGTATGTTCACTCTATTTTATTACATATTTCATGCTTTGACTGAGCAATAAACAGCTGTAGGCAAAGAAACACAGCACAGCATGAGCTGGCAAGGCCTTGACAAAAACCATCTCAGCAGTTCTGCCACCACACTTAATAACAACCAGTCAATAAAAATCCTGCACCACCGACTCTCAGAACTGAGGCACAATCTCTGCTTATCTCCAGCCCTTTAGCTCCTAGAAAATAAATTTTTCTGCAGCATTTTACTCATTCTTTAGCAAGGTTCTGTAGTAAATGTTCTTGTTTTACTGTCTCAGTCAATATCAGATTATTTGGACTGAGGCTCCATCATAGTTTTTGAGGTTTGAGCTCCTTCCTTGTACAAATTTTATTGACACCATCAAGTCATGGGGCTGCTGGCACCCTTAGACATCAGTTGTTAACAGCCATGAATTCCTTGACAACAAGTGAATAGGAAAATTAAGCTACACTTGGATAATCAGGAGAGTGCAGAATGCTTGGAACATGCAGCATTTATTGCTGTGTCTAGTGGCTTTGTAATGTTGGGTCGTAAAACAGCAAAAACATTTAAAACAGATTTAAAGTTTTATTCGCTGCTGAATCTACTCCTCTGTTTAAACAGAAAGAAAAGGTTTCATAAAAAAAATAAAAAAGATTATTTTTTCCTTGAGTTTACCACTGATGCAATGAATGCTTAATTTTTGAGAGTGGAAGAAAGAAAAGGCAGTATTGTTTATTTTACTCAAAATATGAATTAATTTTTGGTTGCTGTAGAACAATACAGAAATGCTGGTGCTGCTGTCACCTTTTCCTAGCAAGAGGCCAAGTCCACACAGGGGGTTTGTTTACAAATTTCCTAACAAAGTTTTATTGTACATGTATTTGTCACATCAGAACTGTGACCCTTGTCAATTTAAGCATATGGAAGACAAAATACAGAATTAATTTGGATTAACTGCTGATGTCTTCTCAAGATGGGTCTGCTCCTTTGGGGTTAGGTGGATTTTCAATGCATTTCTGGATGAAAAATGTATTTTCACATTTCACTTGGAAGAACTGGAATTCTTTCTCTCATCAATTCTGGGGTTTTCCTTTCCATCCCATCCACCCTGTGATCCTGGCTCTGCTAAAACCTCTCTTCTTGCTCTATTTTCTCACAGACTCTACTTCCTGCTCTCCCTTTTTCTCCCACCAGTATTCCTTACTGAAAAGAACATTTCTCTGTCACACCTGGGTTCCTCTGATCCACAATACTGCACCCAGAATATTGCAAACATGGAAACTTTCTCTTTGCTGCAGATACATATTGACTAAATCTTTTTGTTGTTTGTTTGTTTTTTGGGGGTTTTTTTTGTATTTTTTTAAGTCCAGGTGTCTTTTAAGACATAGGTACCTAATAAATAACCACTAATAAGCAACAATACGATATTCATAATCTTCTTTTCCTCAAAATACTATTTAACCCCTTTCTTACAAGGCAAAAAAAGTCTCCAAGTGGGAATCTCGGAAGAAGCCAGAAATCAGAGTTTTCTCTTGAGCTAGGATCCAGCAGAGACTCCTTTAGGGTCTCTTGTGAGGGTTTATTTAATTTCACAAGAAGGAAGAAAGAGAAATCCATGAAGCCATTCTACAGTGAAGAGAAATAAACTCTCATATGTGCACCACATTTGAAATTCTTTTTTTTTTTTTAACTAGTGGCGGCATGCCAGGAACCAGAGTTAAATACTTTCCCAGCTCACTCTTTCGTCACCTACCACCACATAAATCAATTTATTACCAAGTCTACACGAGGTTAAGTAAGTACATGCAACTTGGGCTCAGGTGTGAGTGCAGATGGATTTTAATCCATTTCACAAAATCAGCTCTAGTGGTTTCATAGCCCAAAATGTGACTGGGGAAAGGAACTGATGAAAGACTGCATTTCCTGATGATCTCCCATTTCTTTAGTTCAGTCCATATCATCTCCCTCGCATCTTCAGCTCCCATCAAAGTAATCAGGATGTAATAGAAAGGAAAATAAACATTTGAGAGCTGCTGCTGAAAGCTGCAGGCCCAGTGGAGACACAGGAACGTCGACACTCACTGAGCAAATCATTATTCACAACATCTGCCCATCCAGGGCAATGTGAGCTCCTGTCACTCAGCAGTGACATCTCCAGCACTGAGACCCCAGCAGAGCATGAGCATCTTTCATGAGAATATGCTAATTCCTTTTGTATCACTGACACACAGTTCCTCTGACATTCACAGCATGTTCTGCTGGGATGTATTCATTCAAGTTTAAAAAATAAATAAATAAAGGACTATGCAAAGGCAACATATGACTGGCAAAAGTTGATTAAAAGAATGATATTGTTCTCCCAGTGAAATTATTTTCCCCATATAAAAACAGGATTTTCCCATCATCTCAGTGGTGCCAAGACTCTACCTGATATGCAGATTTTGGGTTATTAATTAATAGCAAGACACATTATTAGCTGTGTTACTTAGTGGCAAGTAAAATTTTAAAGGGTTTCACTTTCCTATTGATTTCTACAGAACACATTGGCTAATTAGCAGAATAACTTCAATTCAATTATGATTAATTGTGTTTTATCAGATCACACTGCAGACATTTCTGACAGCATTTTCAAGCATGAGTTGCTATAATCACATGTACCTGATACACAAAATTACAACACATTATTAAGAATGAGCAGGCGGGACTTTCTCATCTCCTTCTTGTTGTATTTTCTACAACAGGTTCCTTCATTTTCATATTTGACTTCTCTGCCCTTCACCAATGCCCTCAATGATTTCTTCCACCAAGTGCTTCCCTACTTCACCTCCCCTAATTAATTCTCAACCACAAATTCTCCACCGACCCCCCCATAAACTCTCTGTAGATACAAAAGCTTTGAAAGCAAAATCCTCAGCGAGAAAATGTTGGCCAGAGAGATTTTCCTCAAGCTTCAAGATTTCAATCTGATCACACAAAATGCGGCCTCAAATCCTGCACTGGGCACCTCATTGGCATTTTCCCATTGCTGGACTCCAGGAAAATCCCAAAATCAGGCTGTGAGTGTGGAGATGAACCTGCAGCTTCACTCTCAGCAGCGAGACTTTGCAAAGAGAAAGTTTCCTGCAAATCCAGTTCTTTTTTTCCTTCACTTGCCAAAAGCATCCTCCTCCTCCAGCATATGTGTAAGCAGAGAATACAGGATGAAAAGTGCTGGATTCCAAAACTTTGCTGAACAGATTTCTAGTTGTACTTAGCTATCTTTAAGAAAAGAAATTTTAAAAAAATCCTTCAGGTTAAGGGGAAGTTGAGAACAGCTGAGATAGGCACAGAATGGTAAAAATTACAGCGTGAACAAGAAACAGACATTGCCCTCTCTAATCCTGCTTGATTTACAATCTCTGCATTCCTGAATTTAACTTGTACAAAAACTGGCAGCTGAAATTGGAGACAACTCTTGAATGGTATTTTAAGGACCTTAGAATCAATCAAAAAGCAAACCAACCCCAACTCAAACAAAATCAAGCAGCTATTAAGTCTAAATAACCTATATCCAAAGTTAGAGTTCAACTGATACCTCAGGGAAGGACAGAAATACTTTGCTCCCAATTTGGTCTCTGGCACTGTCATATCTCGTACAATATCTGACTCTTTCAGAAATGACATTTTCATGTCATAAAATCTAATTGATAGGCACTTTCAAGGGCTATTTTTAGAGATAACCTCCAAGACTAACTAATGCAATGCACTCAGAAGTTTCTAGGAAGTTAAATCAAGCTGTCCTGGCTCTGTTCAAGTCATGCTTTTCTTGACAATAATGCACAATAACAGCAATATTGCTCAGACTGGGAGTTTGTGACCCCCATCTTTGCCTGAACTGTGCTTTCACTTGAAACAATATTTACCATTGACTCCAAGCCTGCTGTGCCAGGTAATGTTTTGTTTGGTTATCCTGCACCCCCTGATCTCTGGATTATGTATCATTGTGCAGTCAATACCAGATCAGATCAGTCACATTTTCTGTGACTTCAGAGTCAATCTTTTCACTTTTTTTTTTTGGAGGAGCACACCAGGCTGAATAAAGAAAAATGTTATTCTGGGCTCATTTCAGTCTTTCACCTTTCATAGGTTTATCCTCGTATTTTATGTCAGATTTTACCTTTTCTCACATTCTACCAGGAAAGTTTGATACAAGATTTTTACTTTTTATCCTCAAATGACTTTTAAAAATCTGACTACAAGTACAGTAATTTCATGACTATAAGGTGCACCCTTTTGACTAAAATTTTGATCGAAACCCAGAAGTGTGCCTTATAATCCACTGCACCTTATATATGGACAAAGTTCAGAAATTTGCCAACCTGGAATTGCGAGCCACGATTGCCGCACCAGCCGGTGCCAGGGTGAGCGGGAGTGCCGGGGACCATGGCACGGGGAGGGCACCTGGGGCTGCGTTTAAAGGCTGTGCCAATCCGTGAAAAATGTTTGCAAATTGAGCAGCTGCCAGTAAACCCCGCGATGGCACCATTCCGTTACTAATTCGTTACTTTGTTGCACGTGGATCCTCGCTGCAAAAAAAAAAAAAGCGCCTCAAAGTCCAATGAGCCTTATAGTTGGGAAATTACTGTGCTCTTTCTTTGTGCCCACAAGAGGAGACTGATGGTGTTCATGAGTGATCCTTGCTCCCTCACTCTGTTTTAGAGTTCCACTGCATTTCCAGTAATAGTGAGACTCATTTACTACTCATAGTAATCTTTTCATTTTTTCCCTCATTCTTTTCTGTGCGAAGGAAAATTTTAGGATGAGTGAGGGGAGTCATGGATTCCACCATGCAGTGAAAACTCTATTTTATTTTGACCTAGCTGCAAAAATAAAAAGTGCGCCTTATAGTCCGGTGCACATTATCGTTGTGACATTACTGTAGTCTTTCACTACAAGCCTCTTTCCTGCAATACAAATCGAGAAGTGAAGCAACTCTGCCTCATTTACACCCACAAGGCTCAAGGAGGTTTGTGGCATCCTTTCTTCATGAAATCTAAAGTCAAGGTTCTCTTATGGGTTTTTTGCTGATTTTTCTTTCTGGCTGCATTGTTGGTGGGTTTGTAGATCGGCCTGTAAACATTCCTTACACAGAATGCAAAACATTCAGCAAACAATGCCACGCTCTAGATGTGTCAGATTTTAAAGAAAAGTATTTTAGATATTTTGAAAAATTAAATGAATAGGAAACAATACATTTGCCATTAAGTGTTTTCTACTCTAGCATGGCTTCACAATCCCTCTGAAATTGCCTTGAACTCGGATAGAAGAATTACAAGTACAAGGAGATAAACTTTCCAACAAACCTAATTTCACCAAATTTAAGCACATTCACTTTTGTTTAGTAAAGAGTCAGTCAACATAATTTTACCAAACAGTCAGGAAATTATGAATAAATTGATCCTTGTGGATTTTTTCTTGCCCTAAATATATTTAAGACATTTCAAGTGCATTAATATTCATGAGGGCTTTGAAAGTGAGCCTTGCAATCTGATAATTTTGGGAAGGTAAACAAAATTCACTTTTGTTGTTGTTGCAATATTGGGAATCTCCTCATCCACTGTGATCATACAAAATAGGCATCCTGAAAACTTCCATTAACTGATTCAGCAGGAAAAACTCCAGATATTGTTTTCTCACTAGGCATGGCACTTTTCAGGGTGCCCTCATCCTTTTGGAGGTGCAAGATTCCCAAATTCCAAGAGGGCTCAGTCCCACAAACCCACAAAGCCAAAAGCAATGAGCCACTAAGAATATTCTTCCAGTTCCTTCATTGTCAAGTGTCTTCAAGCATATTGTATATGTATCATCTCTTCTCCATCCCAGCTACCCAAAATAAATTGTTAGAATGAAAACCAGGCTTTCAGCTCACTTAAAATGCACACAGAATGAGAAGGGCCATCCGGATGGCTCAGCTGGAGTTCTGGAAACAATTTCCATATGGAAATAGAAGATACTGATGTTAGTGAAGGTCAAAATCCATGTATTCCTCACTTAATAATTTCTCCCAGACTTCATTAGAAATAGGATTCAGAAAAATAAGTTCTATTGAAATGTGAGACATAAAACTGGTTTTAGAAGTCCTGATCACAAATCGGTAGCAGGACACTGACAAATGATCTAGCAGGTTGTCAGGAACAAGGACATCCCAGTAAACTTCCCACTGACCTGGAATACAGTATTTTCTGCCAGAAAACAGTATGGGCAGTAATTTTAAGTCAAGTTGACAGATCTAAGTCCAAATCATCACAAACTTCAAACCCAAGTATTTAAGGGTTTTATTAAATAGCCTCAAGAGAGCTCTCAAACACCTTCATCCCTTTTCCATTCAGCAAATAAACTAAGGGGAAATGCTCATACAAAAATAAAATAATAATAACAATAAAAAGGCTTAAATCTGCACATTATACTGGTAAAAAAAAAGAAAAGAAAACAAAGTCATGAGGATAAAAGTGTCAGAAGTAGCCTGAGGTGTGACAGCTGACAATAGTAACCTGCAGGGAAGGCAGTTGGGAAGCTCTCCAGAATCATCCTGGCACAGAGCACTCCCTTTAACATGGCAATTCACCCTAACTCCAGCCTAACAGCCAGGAGTTGGAAATATTTACCATACAACATGAAATCAACAAAATTTTATTTAAATCATCATAAATCATAGAGAACAGCAAAGCTCCAGCTCATGCATATGACCAGATATATAATTTTTTTGGATGAAATGGGGAATATTTTCCTAATGCTTTGTCAGGTGCTCTGCAGTTCTGGTTTATCTGAAATCCCACCCTTGGGACTGGCTGTGCAAACAAGGAGTACCAAAGTCAATCTTCCTTGGAAAGGTCAGTGCCCTTGCAGCATGTTACTTATGTTTTTAATTTGTTAGCACTGCTATTCAGAAATAAGACAATTTCTTTCACACAGCTGCAGCAACCAGCAGAAATAAAAAAATAAACACATGGCAGAGAAAAGTCTGAAGGGTTTGGTTCAGCTGTTGTACATGTATTTATCTCCATTTTACATAGCTGGCTTCAGATGTCCCAGAACGTTAAAAGGGGTTTGTTGAAATTTAAAATATATTCTGTCTGCAGACATAAAACTCAAGATCCACTCAAGATCCAAACTCTTCAGAGCTTGCTATGCTGCACTTCCCTGTTATTATTTTTGGTGCTGGCTTTTGAAAGGAGTAAGGATGTTAGTGGGGGTGAGAGGAATCATCAGAACGCATGAGTTTCAGATTGCAAAGCTCGCCCTTGATGCTGTTAGAGAAAATTCCATTTCAGCTGGATTTCTTTATGCTAACACAAAGCCCCCAAGACAAACAGAATTAAATATACACAATTCAAGAAAGAATACGATGCTATTATCCTAATTTGAAAATGAAGCTGTCAATAAAAGAGAAGAAACAACTGGGATGAAATCAGAGTAACACACAACAAATGAACTCTGCATTTTTATTTTACTTTCATCTGCTCTCCTCTATGGTAAAAAGGGTGAGAATTTCTTTTATTGCAGCTAGAACACTTTGATGAAAGTGTTTTCACTTTGTCTCATTCTTCTTCTAAAAGGAAAATATCCATTCCACTGTTGCAAATAACTCAGGTTTCTCAGGTCTCCCCCTGCTACAAATTATTCTTCCCTGCGAGTTCCTACAGCTACAGATATAAATGGACAAAAGAATTTGGATATCACTGAGAAAATCTTCACTGTTCTAGGTCAGCCTGCTCCTGGCAGCCCCTGGTTGTGCACCACTTTACATAAAGTGAATCTATAAAAAGGAGAACAGAGATAAGAGACATAAACCAAAAATGCAGCATTGGAGGATGTGAATCACAGATCTTTATTCTCCTAAGAGCCACCGTATTGGCCACTGTTTTGTATTCAACAGCTTGCCCATTAACCCCCTGAAAATACTGTGTAATAAGGAATTAGCTTTGTGTGTACCACCAATTACTGCAAGCTGGGAGCAGAAGCCTGTCAGCAAAATCTGAGGGTTTTTTGGAAGGACAAAGCAAAATTGCAATGGTCTTCCTGTTGAATCAGTTCAGCTCTTTAAGGCTTTTGACCAAGGCTGCCTTAAGAAAAATGAATAGAACAACCATAAAAACCAAAAATATCAGCTCAGTCTGGAAGTACAGAAGTTGTCTGTGCAACTGAAGTCAAATTTAGCCCAAGTTTTAAAGGAGGTATTTAGAATTCTTTCTGAGAAGCTGCACCATGTCTGTGCATCTACTGGGCAAGCTTGCCACAAGCAGACAATTAAAACACAGCAAACTTGCAGGATCAGCCTTCTGTCCTCTCCACATCTGAGAGAGATCTGGGTTTGTGCCTGGTCAGCACTTTACTAATTAACTGTATTCTGACTATTCTGCAGAAATGATATTTTAGCTCGTTTTATCAGATGAATATTGTGGTCAAATAAACTTACACTGCAGAATGGTGAAGCCACTGTCGGTCTGCAGCATCTTATCCTGAGAAAGCTCAGAAGGAGCCCAAATGTTGATTATATCAATATTTTGCCTTTTCTCAATATGAAGCACTTGTACATGTACCAGAGATTAGTATTTCAGTATTTGAGCACACTATGAAATCTCAAACCAAGGAAATTAAAATACAGGGGTCTAACGAGATAAATTTAATGAATATCTCAGGACTAAGATGTGTTTAATCCAACTTTCTCCAGGTTGCTCTAAAAAACTTCTAGTCAGTTTACTTAAAAAAGAAGATGCCTTGTGCCTTGTGCACAATCAGAAAAGTCATATTCATTGGACCAGTGCTTGAAGGAGCCCTTCAGGACAGTTCTTACTAAAACTTCATGAGTTTTGCATCTTCTTCTATTTTATTGGCTCAGAACAGAGGTCAGTACATGAGGTAAGGCTATTTTTCCCCTTTATCTGATACAGTCTCTAACAATATTTTAGTATGATTGCAAAATAATTCTTCACCCAGTGCTACTGGCTTTGCCTGTTAGGATTCTATGCCAAAAGTTCAGAATATAAAAAATGAAAAGAGAATTTCCCACATTTTCAAGCAGCCTAAACAATCTTTGCAGCAAGCTCGTGCATTTACTGCAAGCAGAGACAAAACCCTGACACAACACAGAGATGGGAAGCTGAAGGATAAATTATACTTGCTATGTTTTTCTGAATTGAATCCTGCCTGAATGATCAGCAGCATTCAGACTCTCAGCAGGGAAGTCTCCAAAAGAGAGAGAAAACAAGGCAGGAGGCTTCAAAGAGAGCACAGAAGAATGTACAGAAGGGAAATTCTGGTTGAGAAGTGAAATTGGTTAAATTGCCTACAGCAAGCCTGTGCAGAAGCAGGGTCTGCACTGATTTCCCTACCCCTGCTTTGAGGGGTGGAGAGGAAAGCTTTGCAGAGCATGAAAAGCAAAACCCTGTATGGCAAACTTGTTCATTATGGACAATTTCTTTACAGATATATGTTTTGGAATGAGACAGAATGAGTGAGACACGAAAAGACCACTGAGACAGAGTGAAGAGATGAATTTGGAGGAATCAGTCAGCAAAAAAGCCACCAAAAGCTGGGAACACAAGAACAAGCTTGCGGGAACAGAAGTTACAGTAATTTCATGACTATAAGGTGCACCCTTTTGACTAAAATTTTGATTGAAACCCAGAAGTGCGCCTTATAATCCGGTGCACCTTATATATGGACACAGTTCAGAAATTTGCCAACTCAGAAGTGCGAGCTGGGACGGCGGGGAGCCGTGAGCTGAGCTGAGCCTGGGGCTGCGTTTAAAGGCTGCGCCGATCCGTGAAAAATGTTTGCACATTGAGCAGCTGCCAGTAAACCCCGCGATGGCGCCATTCCGTTACTAATTCATTACTTTGTTGAGCGGAGATCCTCGCTGAAGAAAAAAAAGTGCGCCTTATAGTCCGCTGTGCCTTACAGTCATGAAATTACTGTACACCCTTGTCTGGGCCTGAAAGCAAGGACTGGGAATGGCAGAGCTGGAAGATTCTCCCATCACAGAGTTTGTCCAACATACAGAAGTCATTTCTGCTTCATAATTATTAGCCAGCAGCGGCTCAAAAATATTCAAGATTGGATTAATGATGAATTCTTAAAAGTCAGATAATGACTGGGAGGTGGGAGGAATAAGCTAAGCTCAAAGGAAAATGAGAACCAGCCTTTTTCAATGACTCAGGAAGGAAAACAAGAGCTGCATGCTGAGCAGCTGCTTGTCTGTGAATTAAACTCAGCCTAAAACCTGTCTCAAAGGCTGGTCCAGGCTTTAATGCATATCCCCATCTGGGAGCATTTGTTTCTGTTGAATAGATGGAGCCAAGGAGCCCAAATCCCTTGAGCAGCTTAGGGGACTGAGCCTGACTCCTCTTGTGAAGGTGATCTGCTCCTTCCTCAGGAGCACACCACAGCCTCCCTTTGTCACAGAACCAGGGACTGCTCTACCCAGCCACCAGGAAAATTTTTCAAATAGCTGAATTTTAAAACTCTGTCTTCCAGGCACCATAAAAATGTCAGTCTTGGTGTAAGATATAAACTGACCCATCAGTCTCCAGGCAATTCAAGTGTCCAGAAAGGACAGAACAAATGCCTGGGCCAGAGCACAGCAGACAAAATGTGGTAAGGACAGAGCACTGAACTTCTCAGATTTGCTTTGTCCTCCGCACAATTTCCCTACAGATCATGTGCTGAGGATAATGTTCAAACGTGTTGGAGATCGTGCAGTAATTTAATGTGTGACACTCAGAGAAGTTGTGTCTCTTCAGAATGGAGACACAGCTGTGGAGACAACCAAAGCTTTAGGCTGGACCTGCAGCTCAGCTGTAACCAGGAGTGCTCAGTTTAGATTTTAAGAGACCCAGAGCCCTTCCCTTTGTAGTGCAATACATACAGAAATTTCACAACTATAAGGCACACTGGACTATAAGGCACACTTTTTTTTTTGCAGTGAGGATCCGCTGCCAGCTCCCCCTGTGGCTCTCACAGCTTGCACTTCCAGGTTGGCAAATTTCCGAACTTTGTCCATACATAAGGCGCACCAGATTATAAGGCGCACTTCTGAGTTTCGATCAAAATTTTAGTCCAAAAGGTGCACCTTATATTAATGAAATTAGTGTAATTTTGTTATTAGCTTGGTTTCTAACTTTCCTCCTAACACTGAGAACTAACTTAAATTCCACCATATTCATCAACAACTCTTACAACAAAGGAAAATCCTATTTTTCCAGAATTGGACACAAATGCCATCAAACAATAAATCTGGCTTTTAAATGATTACATTTCTTCGGTATAACCTCAATACTGAGTTACTTCTAACCTGCTTTTATGCCTCTCTGTTTTGATGAAGAAAAGCAAGAACAAAGCCCGAAGAATGAATCACAACTGGGTTTGAATGTAAAGATGTCACCTTCCACAGAAAACATGCTTACTTTTAAAATCAGCTCCTTTGAGACAAGATAATAGGTTTCTAATGACCTAATAAATTTGACACTAAATGCATTTTGCAAATGTACAGAGTTAGACAGCAAATTCTTGGCTGTGCTTTGGTAAGAAATGGCTGTCTCCAAACAAATCTCAAAACCCAATGTACAGTAATTCATGCCGACAGTTTATTCTAATTACAGCTGAATATAATGGTTCAGCTGAGATGCCGGATTTCACTGCAAATAGCACTTTGCTAGACAGTAAATAAAAGAAAATGAAAACAAATTATGAATCCAAGTTGTTTTAGCTGAAACCTTGGGTTTTTTCCTAAACACATAAAGCTACAGAAAGGTAAAATGTAACTGATGGGATTTTCTAATTCAGAAAATTTTAAGAATTTTTTTCCAGTAAAATTAACAGACATATGTTTATTCACATTAACACAGACTTCATAATATTGACTCTCCTTTTCCTGGGTTCTCTGAAATTGGGATGGGGAAAATTATAATCAACTGAGAAAAACTGAGGTATTTGTTCTTCCCTCTCTCTGAACACTCTGATTCTGCTCTGGCAAGATTTCAGGTGTTGGTTAACTCCTGCTTCAGAACCAAGGTAAACTGACTTTATTCATTGCTGGATAGCAAAAATTCCTACCTGTGTTTTAAGAACTTGCCAGGACACCCAAGCAACAACAGAGACATCAAAGTAGAACCAAGAAATGCAGCACCTCAGACAAGGGGGTTTTTCACAAGCAAATTATATGAAAATTATAGCTTTAGGGCAAACAGCAGAGCTGAATGTTAAACAGGTTTGCTATATTTTTTTAATTTTTTTTTTTTTATTATTACGTGTCTTAGCAAACTTCTGTCCAACTAGAAAAAAATAAAAATGTTTTGGAAAACATAACAATAAGTATAAATTATGTATATAGAATAAAGATGTGATGCACATTAAGAAAAGCAAAAAGGAGATTTTGCACGTTAATAGCTTTTATGGAAATAAATAAATAATCTACAGGAACATGTTCATCTCTAAGGAGAAGTTGTTTTTTCTTTGTTACTCTTAGGGAAACTGAGCATTCAACATCTGTATTTGAGATTTTTAAAGCTTTAGAAGATTCAAAACCTAGAGACTTTGAAATCAACATTTAAATTAATAAACCCATGAAACTAAAGAGAAAATAAAAGTCAGTACAATAAAAATAAAGGTAAAAATTTAATCCAACAAAACCCAAATTATGCAGAAGATGCAGGTGTAAGAGTTGATATCTAAACCAACATGGGTTGGAAGATAGGAAGAGCACCACCACAGGTATTTTAAGCTTTTTATTTTTTTAAGTCCCCATTCATTCAACAGAGGACAAAAGCCCAAATTCTCTATACTATGAGTCCCTCCTTTTTCATGTTGGCACCCTGCAAAAAGAATATTCATAATAAAAAGGCAGAAAAATTCTGTAGGACAATATGAATGAGGCATGCAGTTAATCTAGTAAGATTCCATTAAGAAGTGAGCTGATGTTCAGCCAACTAATTACCCATTCATTAAAACAAAACCATAAATGACATTTCCAACATATTACAAAACCCCTCTGTAGTAATATTTTCCCATCTACATCTATTCTGACATTTATATTCTATGTCTCTTTCATAATTATTTCAAACAATTCCTCTGACATATTGAGGGGAAAATAGCTTAAAAAGAGATTACTTCCCACCTACCAATGGCTCACAAAGGAAGGAGCAGGACAAAGTAATTATGTTGGGGTATTAATTTAGAATTGATATGCTTGTAGTCCCTAATAATCACTGCTGTGCTTTAATTTTCCCACGGTGAAAATTTTAAGGTGCTTGAAATTATTTGCACACACCTATAGCTCAAAATTCACCCTTCCAAAAAATGAGCAGATGTGAATCTCACTCGTTTGATTCCCAGAAAGTGATGGAGCACTGCTAAATATGCATTAGAAATAAATACAGTCATTTCACAACTATAAGGTGCGCCAGATTACAAGGCGCACTTATGGGTTGTTGACAAATTTCCGAACTTTGTCCATATATTAAAGTGCACTGGACTATAAGGCGCACTTTTTTCTTTTTTTTCTTTTTTTTTCAGCGAGGATCCGAGCACAACAAAGTAACGAATTAGTAACGGAATGGCGCCATTGCGGGGTTTACTGGCAGCTGCTCAATTTGCAAACATTTTTCACGGATCAGTGCAGCCTTTAAACGCAGCCCTAGGCGCCCTCCCCGTGCCGCGGGCCCTGAACTCCCGTCCACCTCCGGTGCCGGCTGCCGCAGCTTGGCTCGCACTTCCAGGCTGGCAAATTTCCGAACTCTGTCCATATATAAGGCACACTGGATTATAAGGCGCACTTCCGAGTTTCAGTCAAAATTTTAGTCAAAAGGGTTCGCCTTATAGTCGTGAAATTATTGTAACTAGAGCCAGAGCTGGTGTTTTCATGTCTCAGTTCTGTTGGTGGTGAAAAGGAAAAGGAAAGGGGAGAGAGGCATGCACAGACACCTCCAGACAAAAACAAACCAAAGGAGAACTGCACACTCACAACGAATTGTTATTTTTTGTGTGCTCACTCAGGCACTCTTTGGCTGCTCATCAGCAGAGCCACCAGAGCTGGCAGTTTGCTGAAATGGTTCAAGCTCTGGGATATTTAGGCCAACAGAAATCTGCAGTCCTCTGAAGGACTTATAAATGGCTTATTTCAGCATATGTTCATATCAAGATTTTTGTATGAAGATTATTTCTTTTTTAAAAACTGATCACATTTTAAATCTCTTATTATAATTGTTAAAAAAATAGCATTTTTCTTTCACCCATTGGTCCCTTCCAAACTGCACTTTGAGCAGTCTTTTCCATCTTTGCATCTTTTATCTTACAGTTCCTGTCCTTATCCCTCTTCCACCACACATTTTTCTGACCTAACTTCTAATTCATATTTAAAATCCATCAAACTTTGTGCTGATCCCAGATTTAGTTCCAATCAAGAAAACAACTTCAAGAAAACCAAGTCAAAGCCAGCTCTGCATTACAGCACATATCTGATGAGACAACAACTTCTGAAAGAGAAAATAGATTAAATGCCCCCAACACAGGTTTGCAGCCCTGCAAATGTTCTCAATGCCATAAAAAGCAAAAAAGGTGGGATGCCAGGGTTTTATCATGTGCAGTTTGGGGATAAAAGAAGCTCCATCTGATACTTAAGCTTCAGCTCATGCTGCATCTACAAAGAACTGACCTACATAACCAAGAGAATGGCACATCTCTCCTAGAGATCTCTTTGCTTTTATTGTGTGCCATTCCCAAACTCACACAAATCAGAAAACAGATTGGTCAAGTGACTGTCACGTCCCTGGGTGGAAAAATGACCTTGCTGACAGCACCTCAGCTGGTCTGGTCACCACCCAGAGGATTTCTGGGTGTGGAAAAGCGTGAGGTTAGTGCCAAATGCCAGGTTTAGTCTGGACTAAAGTCAGCCCCTGTCAGAAACATCAGTGAGGTATGATCACAGGACAGGTGCTGGAGTACAAAAAGCTCAGCAAGCATATGGGAAAGCAAGGCAAAAAAAGCCTTTAGGTGCAAAGGCTGCTAAAGGTCCCACTTCCCAAAAACGAAGTTGGGATTTCTGCAGAACACCTGAGTCTGCACATCCTCACATCATGTACCCACCGTGAGAGAACACAGCCCGAGGTGCCACCACATACCTCTTGAACTTCCAAAATGGACACAAACCTCTGTCAGTGGTGTCTCAGAAGCTCCAGATGACCACCTGTATTGTTGTTGCCAGCCCGAGAACCAAAGACGGAGTCAGGAGCTGTCTTCTGTTGTTTCTGAAGTTGTTTATTTTATTTTATCTAACAAATTCTCCCCCTGCCCAGCCTGGCTCCATTCAGCAGGTCAGTCCCAGGCACACTGCCCGCCTCAAGGGCGGTGTTGTCTTTTTATGCTACAAACTACTGAACATTATTTACAGTTATCTTCCAATACCTATCACCTATATTGTACAGTCCAGTTCTGCTCTAAACCAATCCAAAAGTGCCACCATCACTCAGAAGATGGATGCCAAGAAGAAGGAAAAAGAAGGACAGAACACGCACAAATTCCTCCATCTTGACCCTAAAACCCTATTCTAAAATATCTTAAAATTTTACTTTTTCACCCTGTGATAAACTAACTTACACTCTACTTATTTTTTGTGACTTGTAACTGTTTAAACAAAGATGGTAATTTTTCCCAGGGGTTGAAATCAAAGGCACGGGGGTCTTGGGCTCTGTGCCAAGGTTTCTGAGCCCCCTGCCAGGGTCTGGAACCATCCAGGGCAGCCAGAGGGATGTCCTGGGTTCCCACAAACCTCCAAATTCATTACTGACCTACTGCCCATGCTCAGCATTTATTTTTAAGGAAACTTTCTAAGGTATTCAAGTGCTATGAAATTCACACTCAGAAGTACAGCGTGCACACAGATATGAGAAACATGAATAACTTTGTCCTGAATTAAAGGAATTTGGTTTGTCAATAAAAAAATGCAACTCAAAATTTGTAGTTTCCACCAAAAAATACCAAGGAGAGGCACAAAGTCTTTAAGGTAAGAGAGATTTTTTTTTTTACTCTGTTCGTATACTACATTAAATTAGATGTTAAATTAATTATGGCCATGGGCAGTATATTGGTGGCAAGAGAGAGCTTGTAATGCTCCTTAATTTCCTAGATCTCTGCAAAATGAGAGAAACGTGGAACCAGCCAAAGCCTGTTCCATTTCCCTCATCCAGCCCAGTGAGTGGAGATCCAGCACTGGAATGAACATTCTGGATTAATCTGAACAAATCTAAGAGGATACAGATCAGCACAATCCCTGCAAATTCTGCCTCCCGTTCAGAAACATCCAAAGATGTTTACAGATCACATTCATGGCTCTAGACAGATACAGATAATTTAACACATCTAAAGAGAAAAATACAAAGTCCCTCAAAAAAACTAAAAAAACATTATGAAGAAATCTCAGAGATTTAAGCAATGCCTCACAATAATTTGTAACAGGATTATTCTCACATAGATTTTTTTCCCCCCCTGAAAAACATTTTTACATTGGCTTTAATATATATTTATAGGTCCCCACATAGACATAATTTATTGCAACCTGATAGAGGAGCTTTTCCTGTGAAAAAGAGCTGATCAAATGTTTGTAATATAGGTCATGATCATCCACTGTGCACTTTCATTTCCATGGTGGGAAGCTCCCACCAAGCAAGGATTTCAAAAATAAACCATTCTGCGATAAAGTCACTAATACGAAAAACAATCACAGTGTCTTCTTTAAAGCACGTGGCATTTAGTTTACATTTTAGTTACAGAAAATTCTACCACAGTAATTTACAGGATTTTTTTTTCACACTGTGCTCAAGTTTCTTCCCCAAATTGCACATTCTGACACAGGCTCACCAAGAACTTCAGGATGGCTCTCTTGAAATAAATTGCTACAAAATAAAATGTGTTTACTCTCTGTGTATGAAAGTGTATTGTAAAAAAACAGGATGTGAGCAACTTGGAACAAAGTTTAGAGCAGATGCACGGGGTAGTGCTGTTAAATAGCAAAGCTTTTAAGGCTCTTCAAAGCACCAGTCTGCAGGCAGTGGGAATGCAGCACCAAGATAAAATACCTATCAGTGGCACTACAGTGTGCAGCAAAAATAATTGATGAGGAGTTGGGCAGAGTGGATTATGAATTGCAGGGTGCAGGCAGTCCTTTCTGCTCTGGTCAATGTAGATATTAGATATAAAGAGAGTTGCTGGTACAATAGAGGGCAGGATAACTCACTAACTAGGAGGATTATATTTTATTGATTGGTAAGAGATAAAATACCTATATTGTCCCAAATTAGTTTTTACTGCCTTATGAAGAAAAAAAAAAATCTCTTTTTGCAAACCCCGCATCAAATATTAATCAAGCAATAATTAAATGAGATAAAGAAAACTGTCCTGATATCTCACTTGCAATCATTTTCTTGGTGTGTAAAATAAGCCAAGCATGACTGAATAAAACTGCAGTACTCTAATACTGGATATTTAAATTTTAATGTTCTGTTTCATTCCCAAACCTTTATTAGAAATACCACTTTGAACCGGTGTGATCTGGTAGTCTATGGAATGAGAGTGCTACTCATCCAAAGTGCAATGAGATTGGAAAGCAGGGCCAATACACTGAAATAAAGCTTTAGATCCTCTCTGGTGTTACCTGAACCATTTCACTTTCTGTGCAGGCTTTTATAATTGTGTTTCTCTGCCAGAATACCGAGGTCAGAGAGAGCCAGATACAAGACAGCATTTACCTCCCCACTCAGCCAGCAGCTACACATGTGCTTGAGTATTTTATAAAGGCAAGAACTTCTTAAGCAGGTGCTTGAAGGATTCCTGGACTACACAAGGGGTGCACAATTAAGCAGTCAAGAGATGCAATTATGAACTCAGGTTCTGCAGCTTCTGTGCTGGACTCTGCCAGTGACTATTTCATTACCAGTTAATAAATCACTGCAGGTACAGTGGCTGCTAGATTAATTGTGGTTAATGGGAAGTTCATGTCTGACATCACAATGAAGAGGGATCTTTAACATACAATAGATAAGGTAATAAGTCTTTAAGAGATGCTGCCTTAATTACTCTAATTCCTTTGATTTGCACTTTGGAACACAACTAACTCCTTCTTTTAATGCTCATGGATGTCTTGCCAATGGTACACACCACAGACTGACTTTTGCAGACCATGTCAGAACAAAAGCAAAGTACAGTAATTTCACGTATATAAGGTGCACCTTTTGACCAAAATTTTGATCGAAACCCGGACGTGCGCCTTATAATCTGGTGCACCTTAGATATGGAAAAAGTTCGGAAATTTGCCAACCTGGAAGTGCGAGCTGTGAGAGCCCCGAGACCGGCCAAAGCTGGTGCCGGGGGCGGGTGGGAGTTCTGGGGCCCGCAGCACGGGGAGGGTGCCTGGGGCTGCGTTTAAAGGCTGCGCCAATCTGTGAAAAATGTTTGCAAATTGAGCAGCTGCCACTAAACCCCGCGATGGCGCCATTCCGTTACTAATTTGTTACTTTGTTGTGTGCAGATCCTCGCTGTAAAAAAAAAGTGCGCCTTATAGTCCAGTGCACCAAAATTACAATTCAATTACAAATTCAATTACAAATTCTTTTGAAAGACTCCAAGACAGAGAAACTATAGCCTGTTACAAGTAGGTTGAATGAGAAGTCATGGTCAGCTTTACATGTGTTCCAAGCATCTGATTTGAGAACCAATTATATGAACTACTTATGCACGTAATCCTCTGAAGAATCAGGATCTTAATATGACGAAAAACTTAAAAATAATTTTCAGAATTACCACTGCTGAAGGAAAAAATGTGCCATGAATGTGCTTGTTCAATAATTAGTTCAGAATTTGTGTTGTTTTCAGAGATCACATCTGATGTCCAGGACGAGTCCTGGCTAATCTGCACTTCAAACACGAAGTGAATTTGGTTTAGTTTGAACCTCTACCTGTCACTGTACTAAATTTAAATAATATATAAAAGTTACAGTTCCGAGAAAAAGCAGGAACGAGGCAGCAGTCAGAGCCACAGGATCCCTGCTCATGGACTGTGGGACTCTGCTGGCTCAGAAGTCAGAGACCAGTGTGGCTCCCTGCAAAGCTCCAAGCCTGGCTCATTAAGAGCCAAACTCGCACCCTGACAGGATCCTGCATTTCCAGCTCTGCCCTCCTCCAGCAGCCACTGTGGAACCTTCCTGCCCAGGGAATTTCTCCAATTTGCTTTCCATCAAACCAGTTCTACTGTGAGACATCACAATCCTGTGAAATGCAGAAATTGTTTTCCTACAGACTTGTAAAGATCTAAATTTTTCCAGGCATTACACCTTGTTCCCATCTCTGAGATCAAAGAATATTGTTTTGGGAGAGAATCCTTCCAAGATTCTGTTATGGCTGCAAACAGATGATGTCCATGGAGCTGAACAAAGCTGCACCTGCTGCAGAGACACACCTGCACTGCAGAGGGATTTGGCTGAGGATCCACTCAGGACAATTGACAGGACAATTCTATTATTTCCCCCCTCTAGTCAGCTGAAGGCAGACTGCCCAAAAAGCAGAAAAATTCTCTTTAAAAGAGCAGGAAAAGAAGCAGATGGCCCTGAATAGGGGTATCATACTTCAAGAAAATGAAAGTTATTAAAAATGAAAACTGTAGAGTTAAATCTGAGGAAATAAAACACTTTAACTTTGCATGGATGTAATTTAAAGGCTCCATAAAAGACTTAAAATAAAAATGGAGCAGATAGAAAAACAGGCTCTAACCTAGTGACCAGAAACCTCTATCTACTTTCAGAGCACTTAGTTTGTAGCACATAAAATATTGAGCTAAAAGAGAACTATTGATGTAGATGTAATGGATGTGTAAGCAAACTTGCTTTTTGTGTACATCTTAAAAGTAATTTAGAGCCTCATATGTCGGGAATTGCTGAGTCTAATTTTTAGCCTGGAGCAAATTTTTATAGCTAAATATCAAACTCTAATGATAAGGGTTTCTAATGGTCAGACTTAACTACTTTTCTGCTGCCAGGTATTCTAAATATCCCAGCCTACCTTTCCCAGAGCTGATTCCACAAAAACAGGCCATTCACCTCTTCACATAAACTCTAAATTTCTGCAACTTGAAATTAGGCATTATTTGGAGACATTTAAATCTCATCTCTTTAATGGAGAGCATGTGTTCATTTTCTTTCAAACTACCTTTGAAAGGATCACGAGCAAGTACTTAAAACTATTAGTTGACATTTCAATTCTCAACAGCTCAATCTAGACTAAAATTGTTCTCTTTAGAAATGGTAAAGATATTCAAAACAAATAATTGCAAGTTACTGAGAAAATCGAAACTCGGAGTGCTCTTAATTTCATTCACATAAAACTAACTTCTCCTGACCTCTCCGTTTAAAAACAACAAAGCGTTTTTTTGTGGTTTTTTTTGCAGATGATATAAAATGAAGTGCAAAAGTGCCTGTGCTTTTAACCAAATGGAGGCAGAAGTGCAAACATAATTTCGTGTGCCTAACAGGAAGCAGTATTCACATTTCTGGTGACCAGTTTGGAAGGAAAAGCTGCTGCTCTCCAGTGTTACTCAAAACATCGCTACCAAAATGTTCTTAAAAACTTGCTGCCCATTCCACAAGGAATTGTATTCCTTTAATCCTGTCTGGGTCAAAGGAATTGGCAATAAATCAGGAACAACCTAGGAGCAGAGTTCTGCCTTCTGCAGGCACAAAACCACAAAATAACCCAAACAGGACACACGCACACACTGCAGGCTGCAAGATTTCCATGGAGAGCATCTTGGCTTTCCCTCATTTGAACTTGGTGTCTGAGGCCAGGGGCAGAACAGGAAATAAATCCAAGACTTCCTGTCAGTTGTGGCACACACAGAACATTCCAAGGGTTGCCAGCTGATTGAGATACTCAGCTGAAATACTGAAATTGAATTACTGAAAATACTGAAATACTGAAATACTGAAATACTGAAAATAGTGAAATGCTGAAACACTCCCCTAAACACCCATCAATTGATGGAAAACACCAGCACAGCAGTCCAAAGAATCAGCTGGCATAAACCAGAATAGAATTCTTGGACTTGCCCTCTTAATTCCTTTTGATTTATTCCAATATATTGAGCACACAGAAAATATTACTGCCTCAATTTTTCAATTAACTGCTGTGGACTAATTGCACTGCTATGGTTTGCAATCAGCAAAAGGCACTGTTTTAACAGCAGTAGGCCAGGGTCCAGCATTACACCTTCTTAACTCTTGAAAAGGGAAGAAAAATAACAACATCTAATAAATTATAAATGCACTTATATCTTTTTTCATTTAAATGGTTAATATGATAAATCACTGAAATCCAATATTAACTTTAAAAAAAAAAAAAGATTTTTTTTCAGTGATTTAAGTTTGTTGATTGCAGAATTAATAGTATTTACATAGTAATGTTTAAGTACTAGAAACTGCAAAAAAAGTATTTAATATCAATTATGTTAATTATGATTGCAGACTATTGGGAAAAGGGAAAGATCAGTCTTTTCCCCCTTTATTTTCTTTAGTGTGTGTTTTTCTGTGCACAGTGGTAAGACGAGAGCTCCAGTTGCTATAACAACTTAACTCTCTATTATAATCAACAATCATCTGAGTTTAATTGCCATCCTGCCCTTCTAAACCAACATGTTCAACAGCAGTTGCATGAATTTCAAAGATTTTGCTACTAAAACCTTCAAACATCTCAAAACAAGCTGTATTCTCACCCACCAGAGTTAGCCTCAAGTTGTCCTTCCCCTTCCTTGCCTTGGCAATGCACAATTCCAAATGTTTTACTGAGTCCATGAGAACATGTCCTTGGACACTCTGATTAATCCAAAACTGAGTATGAAACAGAACTGAAAGTCTTTGAAATAAAATAAATTAAAATAACAATTCAAATTTTGGTTTTTGTTTTTTTTTTTCTGGGAGTATAAATGTCCTTACTTTGTACAACATGTTAATTAGGTTACAACAAGATTTGTCAGACATAAAAAAATAAAATAATGGGAAGCGAGGATGGAGCACCCAGTGAACTTTAAAATCTGGTGTTGCAGAAAGATTTCGAAGATTATTTAAACTTTATGATGAAATATGAAAATTTCTATTGCTGGTCTCACTAATGTTTTCTCTAAGTAATCAACACAATCATATCTGAAAAATGGCAAATTTGTTACCATGCTTCAAATGTTCTGTAATTCAGGCCCTGTGGGCTCAGAATAAAATTAAGCCTTATCATTTACCCATAAATTATGATGCTGAGCTGTATTTACAGACCTTGTAAATGACAGCAGCATCAGAAAATCAGAGCAGAAGGAAAAAAAGGAATCAGAATCAAATAAGCCATGGTTAAATAGAAGCTAAAAGAGTTTTTTTTACATAAGGTATGAAAGATAAACAAGTGATGCAGCATTAACTGAGATAATTGATTCTTTCTGAACAAAAACAAGCCAGGCTCAAATTGTACTTAAACTCATGGACTTTTGCAATCACTGCTCCCTGCCTCGTGCCCTACATCTCCTTTATAATCCAGGAACTTACAGAAAATGCAGCAGCAGCCCAGAGCAACACTAAAATCTACATTGATAGCACAAGCAGAGATCCCATTCCTATTTTTGAATACAAACTATTTCAATTGCAATAGTGAAAGCTAAACCAAAGCATAAAAACTGGAGAGCACAAATTATTCAGCCCTAACCAAAATTCTGGCCAAGTATTGATTTGTTAACTACACCTCTGTGTGTGTTCAGAGGGAAAATGCAGCAGATGCATGAGAAAAATCAGCAAGGTGGAATTTGCCTGCAAACAAGGGTGTGGGTGCAGATATGAGAAAAAGAATCTCCCACTGTGCAATCTTATCAGGTTGCAGAACAATCAAAAGTGTGCTGGCATTTAATGACTGTTCAAGCCTTTTTATCTATTTATTTGCCTATTTAATTCAATTATAATCAATATTTACAATTAATTCATATCATTTATATATAGAAAATGCACAAGGACTTTATCAGGAAGTCACAGCACTGTAAAAAACAAATCATGCTGAATTTTTGGACAGCGACTCAGAGGTTTTTTTATCAGAATTCAACATTTTAAAACATAATAATGAAATAAGAACAACTGCTAGTCTTTGCTGAGGCCCACTGGGCAGAGCTGCCGCTCTGAAGACACAGAATGAGCTTTGACTTTTCCTCCAAAAGCAGCATTTCATAACACACCAAAACCTGGCTTTCTTTTGATCTTAGTTTATTAGATCCCGATCAGGGACTAGAATGCACTATTTATCTTTAAAAAGTAATATCTTTTTGATTACATGTCACAGCAGAAACCCTTATCTTTGTCCGGGAAGTTCGAGACTAATGACGACAACATCAGGAGCCTCGTGAATCCTGACAGTGGCTCAGCCAATTATGGGGTGAAGGATGGGGATGGAAACTTCCTCACTCCTCTGCCACCTTCCTGGCAAGCATAATTCTGCAAATCTAAATGGAGCCATTGCTGCTGAGCCCCGTGGGCAGAGCCATAATTCCTCACATCTCCATTCTAACCGCGCTTTCTAACGGCTTCATTCATTTCTCAATCTCCCTAATAAGATTGCCACAGAGGACAGCTTGTCTCTGGCACATTTCTCTTCCAAAAGGACCAAAATCATCATTCAGCCTTTCAGCCTTTGGGTCATCAGAGCTTGTCAAATTAAACAAACTAATATTGCAGTTGGGAATGAAAAATGGAAGAGGCGAAAGGAGGCTCCGTGCTTCCTGCAGCTTCCACTCCTGGAAAAGCCAAACGTGTTTCGAAAGCTTCTCCTCACCTCTGAACCACACAGGAGCGTGTTTTAGACTGAGATACTTGGAATTCTCAGTACTTGGAATGCTCAATACTTGGAATTCTCAGTACATGGGATGCTCAGTACTTGGAATTCTCAATACTTGGAATTCTCAGTACTTGGAATTCTCAGTACTTGGAATTCTCAATACTAGGAATTCTCAGTACTTGGAATTCACTGTGTGGTGTGAAAATGTTCACGTTTAGAACTGAAAATTGTAACCAACTGATGAAGTACCACTGCATACAGTAATACTGGAATGCCCAAAAGAGAATTTTGAATTAGCACAGGCAGTTTTGAAACAATTTTTTCAGGAAAAATAGAACCCCAAAAAAACTTCCAGAAAACAACAACCTCCCCCAAAAGTTTTTAATACTCCCAAAAAGGCTACGGAGAGAAAAAAATAGCAGTGCAGAAATAAATACATTTTCCAGTCAAGTTAGGTAAAACTATTCTTGATTACACAAATGATCTCACACTACAATATGTGAAATTTTTAGCTCAGAGTAGCAACAAGAAGCTGCTACAAACTTTATTTAATAATCAGAGCAAGTGAGAAGCTTGCCTTAATTTTTCTGCATGTGAAATAACTCTGTCATCTTATTTCACTTAATTATTCTGCATTAACAGACATGAACCATCCACACACATTGGTTTAAAAACTGCATTTCTTTGCAGAGCTAAAAAAAATCTATTAGAATCCTAAAACTCTACAACAGCTTTAATTCAGAGACTGAGAAGCTGGGAAAGGATCAGGGTGCAATTTTTCTGCTACTCTGTCATATATACATTTTCCTCTTGTAATTAGATATTCCTCGTCATTTCATTTTCTCCTAATTCCACCAAATGTGAGCATTATTAAAGGTAATTAACATACTTTTTGCTGTAGTGGTTTCTTTTTAAATTCTCATTTCTGTGTGTCCAAGGTGTCCATTTCAACCAACTCTTGAGGAAACAAACATTATTCACCTATTCTGATACCTGCTCCTACTATGGCAAATTCAATTGTCTCAAAGTTCAAAGATTGAGAAGAAAAGAAATCTTCAGATTCATTGTTCATTTGTAAAGAGCAAATGGAAACAGAAACTGAAGAGAGGACTTGGATTTTGATGGAGTTGACTTTCTTTGAAGGAGAGAAAATATCAGAGTGCAAATATTGCAGTGAGTGAAAATAGGGTCGACATCACAAGGAATGTTTGTTGTCTGATGGAAAACGTGCCTTTGAAAACTCAGCAAACAATATCAAAAGCTGAGGGCTTGTCTGCAGTGCAGGGTACAGGCTGCTACAATCCAAACCATCAATTCTTTTCAAAAAGTATACTCCAATTACTCGGAATCAGATGCAGTGGACTGCAGCTCTTTGCATGACATTTACTGGCAAGTTTTAAAACGAGAACAAATTCTTTTTACTGTCACTCTGCAGTATCCACAGCCTGAGTGACATCTGTAACTGACAGTGTGGCTATAAAATAATGGAATTCCCCATCCACAGTCATGGATTCCCAGGCAGAGCCAAGGAACCAGGCAGTGCTAGGAGAACATTTCCTTAAACAAATTTTTTCAAACATTGCCTTGCTTTTAAAGAGATTTTTTTTTTTTTAATGTGGATTTCTTATTTAGGCAAATACTGACTGCAGAAAGTCCAAAAACACCAACTCATTACTTCTCAAAGGAAAAAAAAAAAGTTTCCTCAAAATGGTAAATAAATAAATAAATGTGAGTGTAAAAATACAGAATATTTCCTGGAACTTGTGGAATAAATCTACCTGAAGGTACCTTTCACTTTCATGTGCTGTTTAATAATTCTGTCTGTGACCTGTGTGTTTTTTGGGCAGCTGGACAAGAGGCAGGAGGGTGCCCAGGCAGGCCAGAGGGACAGTCCCTGCCATGGCATGTCACACCTGCAGTCACCAGGGGTGGCCAAGGCCTCTCCAAAGTCACCCTTGCTAAGGACAGGCTGGCCATTGCTGTCCCTGGGGAGTGGCACTCACCTGTGCTTTTATTTGGTTTTAATTCCTCTTTATTAACTTTGCCTCGTCACGGGAGTTTTTCTATTCCTCTTGTACTGTCCCCACCATCCTGGGGACAGGGGTGACAGAGTGGCTGTGCCACCCTTGGCTGCTGGCAGGGGTCAAGCAAACCCCCCAGAGCTCCTGCTCGGTTGGACGTGCCCCTGTTCGTGTTCTTCGGGTGGAAACTCCAAAACCTGTCCCAGGCAGAAGTGCCTCAGCCAGCTTCATCCTGATCTGAGATTCCATGTTCAAGTTAGAGAATTCCTCCAGGTGAAGCAGAGCCCAGGATGAAGCAGTGACAGTCAGAATATGCAGAACCACAACAGCCAGACCAACATTTGGTTTTATGTTCAAATGCAGAGTTTTAGACAAAAATGTACTGATTAAATCTGGAGCTCTGAAATAACACCGGGTTTTTTTTCTTCTTTTTTTTTTTTTTCTTTGCTATATGCATTTCAGTGCTTTTGTGTAGCTACTTCACAACTTGAAGCTACCTTCATGATAGTTTTAATTAAAAGACATGAAACATTCAAAGGACAGCTAGCCACACTGGCACCTTGCAGCTGTTTTTGTTCTGCTCCAGTGATGCCAGAACCTGCACCACTGACACCTCCCTGGATGCAAACCAGGGGCTACCTGAGAGCCTCCACAGAGTTCTCCCCAAATTACTGCATTGCAGCTTTTGGTGATTTTTGGCTCTTCTATTAGCTCCTGCTGGCACCAATGGGGACAATCTTCAGAAAGAATTGATTGTTGGGTCAAGAAACACAAGTGCATCAGCACAGAAAATTTCACATTGTAACTCTCACTTTAGTTTTAGTCTTCAAAGAAAAGTGTTGATTCTCCCTACACAAAATCACCTCTTCAGTTATAAACCAATTGATTCACTCTCAAAATGAATAATCTTTTGACACATTTCTCTTAAAGCTGTCTTAAATAATTAAATCTTTTTGGCAATGTAGCCAATCACCAGGAATTTAGGTTCTTTACAACAAATTCTGCAAATGACAAAATTTTTTTAGACTGGAAGCCCAAACTGCCCAGATATTTGATCCCCTCCTGCCATTCAGCCAACAGGGACAAAAAGCCATTTCCAGAACATTAACAATGACAATGGGGATAAGAGGAATAATACCCAATACCATCCTTGCCCAAAGGTGAAGGAGGCAGTGAATGCACACCCAGCTGAGCTGCTCTGAGTCTGCTCTTGGAGTTTTGTGCCACTTCTGGCAAGAAAAGTGAAGTCTGCATTTCAAACACTGCACTTCTTTTCATGTCATGTATATTTTCACCAGTAATGGTTTATTGAAATATAGGAATTAATTTCTGCCTTCTCGTTCTGGCTGCAAAAAAACCAAAAAAATCTCGTCATTCCTAAACCACATTGTTCCTGCCCACTGCATGCTAAAACCAGGTTAAGTGAGATTAGTACTAAAACAGGTTAAAAATAGATTCCTACACCAGAGAGAGATGGATTTAAATGTTATATATTCTGAAGGAGGAGCAGGGGACGAGGGGACTAAGAGGTCTCACAAGGGGGATTAGACTTTGCTACTTAATAAAATATTAAGTGACAATCAATCAAACTGGAATATGAGGGAAGCAGAGTTTTGCAGAACTGCTCTTTTAGGATTTGTTTTCTTCAAAATTTGCATTCCTTTCTGCATGCTTGGGACACACACATATGTTGGCTTTTTAATGATTAGAAATGGCTTTGATCTTGAGTACTGGAAGGAACATGAAGATATAAATAGTGTGAGTGGATTAATCCCAGTCATGACAAACAGAACAAAAATCCAAGATAAGCTTTGCTGAAATTTTCAAATACACCTCAGGATGTTCAGTCTGAAGCTTGTGCCATTCCTACAGGAATGATTTATGGAAAAGGTCAGAGCACACCACGCTCAGGGCCCCAAAACCCCACCAGTGCCAGTTTATCAAAGGTAAGCAAGCAGGAACTCAGAAAATTCAGCTTTCTGCTTGAGTGGCTGCCACTTTCCTTTGAGGTGGACTAGGGAGTAATGAAACATCCTTCCTACTGCAACATCACTGCTACAATACTCCAAAAACTATGGGATGGCCAGCTATGATAATGTAAATAACCCACTGATAACAGTAATGTCACCAGGATGTCACACGTGCCAGTGGCCAGGGTTTGATGGATGTTGCTGAGGTGGGAATGTGGAACTCTTACCAGAGGAATTTTTATCCAGACAGCTTCAAAAACATGACCCTAAATTTCACCAAAATGATGAAACTTTCTGCACCTGTGTGAGAGGGCAATGAAATGAGATGAGGAGCAGCTGTTACAATTAAAAGAGGAAATTTTTAAAGGCAAAATGCAAAAACATCCATGAAAACTCTACAAGACAACACCTTGGTTTGATCTTGAGATCTTGCCTCCTCCAGAACTTTCTCCAGAGCTCCAGAAAATGCCAGGCCCAAAGTGGTAACTGTCAAAGTCCTGCTATCTTGAGACAGCTTTGCTGAAACCTGAGCTCTCAGCTCCTCAGGGACATATGTAAAATACAAAATAAAGTCATAAAAATAAAACATAGGTGTATATATGTGTGTGTGTGTGTGTGTGTGTGTGTGTGTGTGTGTGTGTGTGTAATCTCACCTAAATCCTGAAACTACTTCTTTTCAACAGTTGTTTTAATCTTGAAGTTGATTACTTCCAGTGAAACTATAGAAAATTAAATGGTATATCAGAACTAAAGGAAAAAGAATGGACCGAATGCTCCAACAATGAAAGTAAAACGTTAGAGAGTTCTGTTGTGTTTTTCATCATTGAGTTGACTGAAGGACAAATTCTCCTTCCTTCCCTTGTGAGCTTCCCTTTTCCTTTTCATGGATTCTTTGTACTCAGGGGCTATTCAACTAAGAGAAAATTAACTTGCAGACTAAGTACAGTATGGCAACAAAAGAGAATTAACTAATCAGTGAAAAAATTCAAAGCTCTTATTTCACTCAAAACTGCCAGATCATGGAAGAAAGACAGTATGATGCCTCAGTGAATATTTTTAGAAGTTCCACAGCAAAACACATCAAGACAAAATATTAATTAGTTACTTTACCTTATTCCCTTTCTATTTGATACTTTAAATGTATTCCCACACCAATGTCTTGAATTTTTAAGAGAAATATAAAACCACACAGCCTACACCCCACTCCTCATAAGTGATGAATGTGCAGACTAAAAAATTTTCATTTCTTAAAATGAAATAAATAGTTATTTGGACCATCCTCTTGAAGGCCATTTGTTAGAAAAGTACTTTCACTGATTGCAGTTTGAAAGGAATATTACACAAAATAGCTGTACTGGGTCTTGTCACCCAGGGAATTCTGTTTTTCAGTGATATCTTTCAAAACTATCTATGTTTGTACTAATACAGGAGCAAAAACACTTCATTAAGTTATTTGTACAATCTTTAGATATCTCCAACAAATTATAAAGCTTTGATCTTATGGAAAGCACAACAGATAGGCAAATAAGATGCTAATATTATGGGATTGTTACTTTCAAACCATTTGAGAAAACTTCCACCCACCCAAGTGCAGACACATTAGAAAATGTATCTATAAAATTACAGAGTTCAGCATCCCATTGAAAAGATTCTGGGATATAAATTCCTCTGGTTCACTCCTAAACACCTCTAAGGACCAAGTAATATTTTTAATTTTTGCTGTAACAGCTTCTTTTACTTGGGCAAATGGGAGGAAGATTTGTCCTCGGTGTGATGCATCACTAACTTCCTCCTTGTTATTGAAATTGTCTTCCCAAGCACCTCCCCGCCTACATTTGGAACAGAGGAGCCATTTGGAAATAAAACACAAACAAAATCGAAGTTCCAAACCAAATAAGTACGCAAACCAGAAAGTTGAAGAGCCAGCAGAACAAACAGACAAATAAACAATTCCAGCAGCTTTATTTGAGCAGCTCTTTGCTTGCATCAACCCCTGGAGATATCTGGAAGCTCCAGCACAGGCAGTGCTTGGCCCAGCAGCCCCTAACCCTGAGAGGAACTCTCTGATCCACATTCCCAGCATGTCCCTCAGCCCAACATCCCAAACTCATCACTGTTCCTAGCTTCCAGATAGCACCCCTCATCCATCTGGAGCTGCCTCTACAAAGCCCAAAGGAACTTTTGTAACGTTACAAAGGGTACAGTAATTTCACAACTAGAAGTTGAACCGGACTATAAGGCGCACTTTTTTTTTTGCAGCGAGGATCCGCGCGCAACAAAGTAACAAATTAGTAATGGAATGGCACGGTCATGGGGTTTACTGGCAGCTGCTCAATTTGCAAACATTTTTCACAGATCGGCGCAGCCTTTAAACGCAGCCCCAGGCGCCCTCCCCATGCTGTGGGCCCCGGCACTCTTGCCCCTGCCGCGGCTCTTGTGGCTCGCACTTCCAGGTTGGCAAATTTCTGAACTTTGTCCATATATAAGGCGCACCGGATTATAAGGCGCACTTCCGGGTTTCGATCGCAATTTTAGTCAAAAGGGTGCACCTTAAAGTCGTGAAATTACTGTAATTAAAAATGTTCTCCCAAACAGGGATCCCTCCAGGGAATAGGATGACGAGAAACTTTGCTGTGTGATGTGTTCATAGGCAGAATTATCACCAGCACTAAAATGCAACTGGCACAGGCATTGCCAATCCTCACAGTAATAATAAAAAACCTTCTAATTAAATATACATCATTTACAGAGGAACACACGAGTCTGCTGACCCACAGATGGACCTGATGGATTCTCCAAACCTAAGTGAGTAACCAGGGGTGCAGCTTGGTGGTGTTTGAACATCCTGTGATGGTGGGATAAAACCAGACAGGAAGAAAACCCAAACCTTGCATTTAAGTGAGATGATGATATAGATATATGCAATTTTTTCTGCTGGAAATTTTGAATAAATTTTAAAATATTACTGATATAAGTATATTTATGAAGCAAGCCTAACAAAGGAAAAGTAAAGCTACCAGCACCACCCCCTCCAAAAAAATCCCTCAAAACAACAGGTGATATATATTTTTTTTTTTTTTTAATTTTTTTTTTTATATCAATCTTTTTTTTTCTCTGAGGAAATGTGTTCTCACCCTGTTCAGGGCAGAGCAGAGTGATTTTAGGCTGACAGCTGACAATGCATGGTACTTACCTGGCCTGCTCTCAGCCTGGCAAAAAGCCCTGCCTGCCTGCCTGGCCTGAGACTCAAAATTCCCCCACTGCATTTACAGCTTCAAAGACACAAAAATATCATTGCTGACAATTAGAGATTAACTCTGCTGCTCGTGGAAGGAGAGGTCATGGCATCAAGGGTACAAACAAGGCTCATATTATGCACATGGTGGCTCTCTAACATTAAAAGAAAGCTTCAAAACTATGTATTTATGTATCTCCTTGTTTGTACTCCTTGGGCTCAGGATTTCAACTATCTTTTGCAATTAAATCTATCAAACTTCAAGCTCCCAATTAAAAATTTTCAAATGCATTATGCTCCAGGGTGTCTGAAATTAAAAACCACTTTACATGTTTGTCAAGTTCTCTTGTAATTTTTCCAGTGTTGCTCTTTCTACTGTGATAAGTGCTGCCAACCCCTTTCCATTTATGTGCCACGACAGAAGAGAAAATAAACAAAACTCCTTCAAGACAGCTCCTTTTGAATGATGGGGTTTTGTTTCAGGCTGCTCTTACCCTTCCCAGACATCAAGTCTCAGGAGAGGGACAAGGAGGAATCAGAAGATGTCTCCACTTGGCCATTCCCACTCCAGCTCCAGGAGAGAAAAGCTGGAAGCAGGAATGAAATAATTTCAATTTTCTGTTATTTCACATTCTTTGGTTGAGAATTGTTTAAGAATGGTGCAACGAGTGCTCATTACAGGCTCTTGATCCCTGTGTTTTCCTTGAGCATGAGGATACAGCCTCCTAATTTTTCCTAAGACCATGTGGAAGAAAATAAACCACAATTAATTCTAAAACTGAGAACTCCCTAAACCTTTACAGTTTGTCTCCTCAACAAACTCTTCTTCTGGACCTGAATGCATCCTACAGGATGGTCCAAGTCAATATGTCTGTAGATGAACAGGTTTATTTCTGCTGTGTCACTAGAAAATTCCTGAAATAAACTCTTCCATAAGGATTTTCATGGGGCATGTGATCTTGACATGGAAATGGAAACAAGCTCTGGGTTCTGTCTCCCCATCTCTCACAACATCAGCAGAAGACAAAGCCTAAAAAGAATGTGGTTTCTTAAAAAAGGCTATGGAAGGAGACATCCATTCAAAGCCATGATTGTTGATTCATACGAGTATAAATTCACAAAAAAAGAAAAGTGACCAATATTGTTTAGCCACCAGTGGACACTGAATGAAAAAGCTTCAGTGGGAGATGCTGAGCAGCTGGACTGGAACTGCAGGAGCTGCAATTCCCTTTCTCTCTCCAGTGGCTTCACTCACCTCCAGAGAAAGATGAAAAGATTTCAAATCCAAAACCACTGAGGGTGAGAGAGACAGAAAATGATCCAGCTTAAGCCTCCCTTTGCCATGGAGCAACTCTGTAGGCAACACTTTTAATGAACTGATTCCATTTGTCACCTTCAATGCCTATTTTATCTTTTACAGGAAAAGACAGAGACTACACAGGACCCCAAACTGGCATTTCCCTGTAAATGGCATTTCCCACAAAAATATTGTGTATTTAGGAGACAAATAGCAGTTGAAAGAGAAATAAGAGTGCAGTTCATATCAAAACAGTACGGTACAAGTAGAAGTCACATAGTGGGCATAAAAGGGATATGTAGAGTCTTACTTATGAATTACACTTGAGTTAATAAAAGAGGCAGATTAGAATTCTCTTTTTCTCTTTCCATCAATTATATAAGGGACATTTTCCCCCCCCCAATACAGGTTACATTTTGCCAGCAATGTTTATGAGTGTCTGTAGTGTTTTGCTTACTCATTTTGCAAAATATCCTGTTTTGTTATTACATTCCTACCACATGCCCTTGGAAATTAAAACATGCTCAGAGAGAATACTAAATGCATTTCCAGATATCTGGGCATGACTTTTCCTAGTGAGGATGCAACTGGAAGGGGTGACAGGAGGGAAGGACCTGGCAGTTGCCAGAAAAGAACTTTAAACCAAGTCATGCACTTGCTGTGTTTATTAATACAGGTCAGTTTTGCTTTGGGTTTGAGAGATGTGGAGTTTTTTTCCTACCACCAAGATACACATCTTTTATTTCAATATTATCAGACTGCATGCACAGTGCCCTCTCACTAGTAAGGAATTCATTTCCTGAATGCAAATGAGATTGCAGAAGAGGTTAATCAGCAGAATAGAGAATTAGTCATTTCATGTAGGCTATGAATTTAACAACATGCACTTGTTTTTCTTTTTGGCTCTCAGCCAGTTACTCTTCTTTGTACATAAAGCTTTAGTCCCCAGCACCAGTGAATTATTGGAAAAAGCACAAAATGTTCTGAAACCTCATAAAAAGAGAGTACAGCAGCAACAATTAGAGTACACTTACTGAACGACCTCCTCTAGGCCTGTTCCTCATGGAAACCAGTTTTATTTCACTTCTGGCATGGCTCATACCTGTTCCTCATGGAAACCAGTTTTATTTCACTTCTGGCATGGCTCATACCTGTTCCTTATGGAAACCAGTTTTATTTCACTTCTAGCATGGCTCAAACACAAAACAGCTGATCATTGCATCAAAGGTTGTCCAAAACAGATATTTTGGCCAGCTAATCCAAGACAACACAATCTACATTTTTATCAATATTCTACTGCATGATGAGCAGTCAGCCTGGCTCTGATTTCCCACTGAAATTGAGTTAATCTATGTGATTTTGATGAGAACAGCTCTGAGGTTTAGGATTTGATTCTGTAAAACCAAGCCCATCAAGCAGTGGGGGAAGGTTCCCTTTCTCCAGCAGGCAGCTCACAGGCTGGAGAGGGTGAAGTGGAGCACCAGTGTGCACATCCTGAGAGCTGAACTGGACTCCAGGAGAAGAAAAACTCCTGCAGCACTTCTCTGCTTCCCCAGGACAGGCAGAGAAACGACACAGCAACATCTGGAGGCCTCTCATGCTATGCATCCAGAAGCACAAAGGAATAAACACTTCCCTCTCTCTTTAAAAAATCCAAACAATTTCTTTTTATTCCAGGCAGCTGAGGAGTGTTAGAACTAAACTAACAGCTTTTTAAAACTCTATATGCACTAGAGAACACTGGGGACCTGAAAAGCATCATACTCTTGAAGAAGGGAAAATACAATATAAATCCAAATCTTAGGAGCAAGGGAACATCATCAAGATGATGTTATCTATTTCTACTTAGGTACAAGCAACTTCTCTCATTTATAACACAGAAACACTGAAATACAGTTTTTGAAATGCTGATTTAATTCCAAATATCCCCAGTTTTTAAATCTCATCTCTTCAGCTGCTGATTTGGGATTTCAGCACTGCAGAGCAGCCAAGTTCAGGCAAACAAGAGAACAAATGCTTTCAAGACATCCTGTTCTGCTTGACTTGCTCACTTGGAGAAAACTCAAACCAATAAAAGAGAACAAAGGGCTTCTTCTTTTCCCAGGCCGTAGTTTCTCTGTTTGACTGATTCCTGACCATCCTATTAAGAAATCTTCCAAGCTTACCAGCAAATGCAATAAACACTACTGCTTCAGCAATTTGTTCTACAAACTTCTGGCCTTGAAAGTTTATCAGTAGTCTCTGGGTTGGTGAAATGCTTTCAGATTTCGTTCATTCCACATTCTTTGGTGGAGAATTGCTTAGAAATGGTGCTGGCCTGCAATGATTGCTCATTGCAGTTCTGTCTGCTTGTATTTGTGATTTCCTTCATCAGGCTTCTGTCAACCCCCGCTCTGAAATCCTCTGCTGAGAGTTTTCAGCTCAGTGCAAAGCCCAGAACCAGCACCTATCCAGGCAGGATTTCAGGGTGGCCCATGCTTTAAGGAACAAAAGTAGCTGTTCCATTCAGGCACAAGGATTTGGTCACATATTTCACAAAATGCTTCCATAATGCTTTCTCTGCAGGAGCACATTGTTCTCTAAACTCCTGGAATTTGGGAACACATACCACTGGCTAACCTGTAAGCAGAGGCGTTTCACATGCACAGCTTGATATTCCCAGAGTTTTGCAGATTTATTGCCAGGAATGAGATATTAATGGTCCTCCTCGATGGGAGCTGCAAGCAAATATGTTAACTGATCTAATTAATATAAATCAATACTAAGCACTTAGGTGAAACTCCTCAGTGTGGTTAAACCACAGGAGAGGATTTCTGGTGCTACCCCCTGAAGGACAGCAGCAGAGATGCCCGGAGCTAACAGGTGCAATTCCTACAAAATTCCAAAAGTAGAGACAGAAGAACCTCAGAGAGCTTTCCCAAAAGGAAAGTTGAAGGAATGCTGTTGCCATTGCTCTTGCCATTCCTCAAGCAAAGAGAAAACATCCCATTCCTTTATAAAAAAATGGACTGCAGTAAGAAAATCCCCCAGGTTGCTGTCACTACTGCTCAGCCCAACAAGCAGCAGCTTACAGGAGCAGACAGGAATTTCCCTGTCTGAAACTGCTCTGAGCCCCAAGGGCCTCCAGGACCCAGGAACTTGTGACTTCCAGCAGGTTTTCTCATCGAGGGGAACAAATCTCCTCGCTGCAAATACTCATCTTAAAGAGCTTGCAGGAGTTCTAGTTTCCAGGCTAAAAAAAGTGACATTTGACAAGTTATTCCTCAGCGAAGCAGAACTGGCAGGGTTAGTGGGTCACTGGTGAGCTTGTTCCCTAATTGCACAGGGGACAAGGTTTGTGCTTCTTGAATGACAAACTCGCCAGCCTGTCCAACATGATCCTTTTCTTTAGGATACAGCTCTGCCCTAAAGAGAGCACCAGTAAAGCACAGAACCTGCTACTCAGAAATCCTGAGGCTCTGGGTGGATTAAACTGACCTATTTGCTTTGTTTTTCAAACTCTGCATCATTCTTTAACAGTGAAATACATGGAATATAATTTAATTAGCTTTTTGGACAGAAATAAGGTCTTTCAGCATAAAAGAATTTTGCAACATCAAATGAAAATAAAGAGGAAGGGAGCCCTATCAGAGGCAGTGACCCCCTGTTGTAGTAGATCAAATCAGCAGTTGAAATAAGAAGCAATGCAGAATTTATTTCTACTATTTTATCTGTTCCTAATCCTTAACCTGAAAACTACATTTTTCACTGATCAAAGATCCATAATTAAATATCTGCTTCCTCCTTTTAGACTGACAATGCCACATCACACAAACAGGTTTTCTATGTTTTAAGAGCAAATGCAACATTTAGACTTTGCAAGGACATAAAATGCACTCAGTTCCTATCAGACTGAATTAAAATGGCCATTCTGGGTGCCAGGTCAGCTGTGTCTGCTGTTAAAGTTCATGAAGAATAACAACTGCAGGTTTTTTCTGTCTATCAGACAGAACTCCCAGCCCAGCTGTGCCAAGGAGCAGCTCCCAAAGGGTCAGGGCTGCTCAGTGGGAGCAGCACCCACTGGGCTGGAGTGGCCCAGAGTCACCCAGAGCTGCCAGGACCCTGCAGGTGCAACAGCAACACTTGAGGGTGGCTCCTGCAGCTCCCTGGCTGTTGGAGTCAGTGAGATATTGCCTGTCTGAATCCTCCAGGCAGAGACCAGAGTGCAGAAATTGAATTAAAGCCCTTGCATGAATTGAAACATGTCAAGCCACCCACACATAGAATGGGAGTTTAGGTAAAAGAGTAAGTTTGAGTATAAGTTTAGATGTAAGTTTGAGTTTTAGGATAAATAAGTAAATAAGTCAGTAAGTCAGTAAGTAAATCTCAGTGAGAGCTGAGTGTTTCTAGTAAGTAAAAGATTCAAGATGCCAGAGGAGAAGAACAAGTTCTAGTGAAGGTAACAAACACACTGATGTTTTCAGTGCAGGCTACAGAAGCTCTTTCTAAGACACTACTTAGATAAAATAGAACTTCAGTGAGAATATTGCTCACATTTCTCAGATAGAACAAGATAGATCGTGTACGTAGTTTGTACGTATCCTAGCATGTTAAGAAATCAGAATTCTCATAGATTGAGAGGAAGTGGTTTGAGTTTACATGTTAGTTTGTTGGGAAAATCCTGTATAAGATTATGTATTGGGGAGACTTAGTGCTTTTGCCTATTGTTTTTTGCTTTTTGCTTTTGCCATTGCTTTTTGCCACTGCTTTGCTGCCAGCATCTCCAACACCCTAGAAGAAGATCGGAGCTCCAGCAGGATCCCCAGGGACAGCTCCTGCTTTTGTTTGGGACTTTATACTAAAACTTAGCATGGACTTTAATGCCTGTGACTGTGCCTTTGGAGACTGATTCACTTTTATAATAAATCACCTTCTTAGCAACTATGAGGTGCTTTAATGATCTGGAGATAACCCGGCACAAAGGGTGTCAGAGCACCGGGGGTAACCCCTCACTTGGCAGGGTGTGAATCTGCTCTGGGATTTGGAGCTGAGGCTCAGCAGCTGGTCCAGGTGGCTCTGCACTGCAGGACACACACAAGGAGAGAGGAGGGAACAATTTCTTGTTTTCCTTTCAGCCCACAGAGGCAGCACTGGCTGAGGCTGGAAGGTGGGACAGGGATGTGAGGTCTGAGCACTGGGACTCTTTCAGCTGGTAACTCATCTTCCTGCAGCTCCTGCATGCTCTTCATGAGCCTGATGAACATTCTCAATCAAGTGACAAAGGGACGTGATTCAGAGGAAAACAAAAATTATCTACAAAGCTGGAACCTCTACCATGAGTAAGCATCAAAGATGAGTGAGGTTATAGGGTGAGTCACAAGCTGTGCTGAGAGGATAGTGCATATTTCTGTCCAGGATCAGAAAGGAAGGGACACAAAATATAAAAGTTCCTTCGTGGTTTTCAGAAAAGTTTATTCTGAATGCGCCAAGGCCACCTAAATGTCACAGCAGTCACAAATTGCTCAGTGTTTATAACACTCCTGAATTTCACAGGTAAACTGGATTACAAGAGCACTAACCCCTGTTTTTTAACTTTGTTCTTCATGTAATAAGAGTATTATCTTCAATCTAGTTTTGACTGGATTCCAGGTTTTCTGTTTTATGAGCCTTATGTAGCTGAAGAGTATTATCAGCATTCTCCTGACCCTTATCACCCTTTATTCTCAATAATATTCACCAGAAATTCACAAATAATTTGGTGACATTTAGCAAGCCATCTCAGCATCAGAGTGAAAGTTTTTTCAAGAAGGCAGTTGAAAGAAAATGATAGTGGAAGGTTATCAAAAGAGAAAGAAAAGTGCTTCCAATATCCAAGAGTACACAAAACAATTCAGTCCAAACATCCTAAAATGTTGAGATGCAGGAGATTGGTTTTCATGTCAAAGGAAATTGGACAAAAATATTTGGATGAAATGAAGATATTTAATAAATAAGGGATTTCTGGGGAAACTGGTGAAAGGAGGAAGACAGCAAACTATTTCTGCTAAGAAATGAGCTCCTGAATCTCTGTTCCATTAGCATCCCTTTGAATAATGCTGTTCCATGCTCTCTGCTCCAACACAGGGCTAAAAGTTTACTCAAAATGGCTGAGATAAAGAGAATGGTTCCTGCCTTTCCTCTCTTGTTGGTCTTGTGTTAGTTCTTTATTCATTTATTCCCCCTTTTCTCATTCAATCTAAAATAAAAGCTGCTCTGAGGGAAACAGTGTTTGCTCAGAGTAAACCTTGTATCAGAAACTTGGAATGTTCAAGAGCTGAGAAGAAACAAAGGCTCACAGGAACTGAAAACAGTAATAATTAATTTAATATGTGCTCCAGATCCTCTGCACAGAGCATTAATATGAGCCTTTAAAAATTCAAGCAATAATTTTGTATGTCTTTGCCTTTCTAGCCTGTGTGAATCATCACCCTCTTTTGGCCTAGGAAAAGAAGGCAATATTACCCACACTTTGGAGGTGAAATACAGAAGATTAAGTGTTATGCCACAAATCAAAAAAATGTCTTCAGCAGAGCTCCTGAACCAAAGTCTGGTACTTTAACCAAATGATAATTTCCCTGTGCCAGACATTTAATTTTTATCCCAGGAGTTCAGGAGTTCCCATTAGCACAGAATTCATTCCAGCCCCTGTCACCAACGCAGGTGGAGGAGATTGGAGCTCAGCAGTGGATCCCATCCATCTCCCAAATACCATAAGTTCCCTTTACTGGGGTGGGACAGGGCTCCAGAGCTGCTGAGAGGGGGAGAGGAAGGGAAAGAGCAACCAGCAGAGGCCACAGAGATTTCCTGCACTCAACACAGGAAGATTTTGTAGGTTTTGCTTGGCTCTGCTGACACAGAGCCCGGTCTGGACCTTGCAGATAATGTGTGAAAGACTTGGGGGTGAAGACATCACAGAAAGGGTTTCTGGAGAACTGCCACTTCCTCTTGGCGTGCATTCATTAGATTTCCAACCAAGGTGACAGACAGCATTAATCTGTGTTTCTAATGTTTTTATAAATACAGTAATTTCACAATTATAAGCCGCACCTGATTATAAGCCGCACATCCGAGTAGACCACAGGATTTGTTCATATATAAGGCGCATCCGCTGCATTTTTTTATTTTTTTTTTAAGCAAGGATCCGTGTGTGACAAAGTACCGAGTCAGTAACAGAATGGCACCAGCGCGGGGTTTGGTGTCAGGCGCTCAAGTTGCAAACAGTTTTCATAGACCAGCCAAGCCTTTAAAGGCAGCCCCAGGCACCCTCCCCGGCCGGCTCTCACTTCTGGGTTGGCATTTCACTGGGATTTGTCCATAAATAAGCTGCACCTGATGATTAGCCACACTGCTGGGGTAGGCTGGATTCTTCAATGAAAAAGGTGCGACTTATAATTGTGAAATTACTGTATTTTCCTTTGCTATTCTCAGGCACTGAGTTCTGAACTGTGCAACAACTGGCTTTGCTTTCTGTGCTTGCACTGAGATTTCAGATCTTTTAAAAGTGAGACACCTGCCCGGTCCTTAAACCTTCAGGTGACACAGGCTGATCTCACCCAGGTAAGAATCTCAGCAAGCAGCAGCATGAAATGTTGTATTTGTCAGGGATGCTGATAAAGCCACCTAGGGGAAGCCCAGGTCCTAGAGCTCACTGGTGAGGCTGCTCTGAGCCTTTTCTCTGTGCAGCTGTGATAATGCCACTCCAGTGAGGATTGCACAGCCTGTTTGCAGAGCTGCCTTGACACAAGGGTGAAGGTGTGAAATGCCATCCTAAGAAACCCACTCTTCAGGTGTTCCTAGCTATGTGTGCCTTGGAATGAAAAGAAAACCAAGTTAAGAGATTTTCCTGCAATATTATTTTTTTGCTAGCACAATGTTATTATCTGCTACTGAAATAATCCTTCCAATGCTGCATGTGCGTGCAGGAGGTGCTGCTCCTGCATTTTCCAGACCACTGCTCCTGCATGGCTGTGTACAGATTATTTACACACTTTTCTACCTTGCCTTCCTCCAAGTCCTGTTCCCAGTTTTAACCTGTGGATACTGATCATATCTGCCCAGAAAATACTGTTAAAAATCAAAATAGCTTCTTGGGGCCATAGAGGTAAGGTTGATCCCATACAAACAGAATCTTCTGTTTCTGCCAGAAAGAAATTTTCCTTCCACTAAGTCCAGTCTTCACAACCAGTTTTAATTTTTGAAAATGCATTTAATGATTATCACTTAATTTAAAAGGATAGAAAAGTAATGTCCTGATTAGGTACATGGTCACTTCAATGATCCCTTTGGTCATTTCATTCTTCCCATGCACAGTAACTGATTTACTATCTGAAAAAGCATTTAATAATTCTCTCTTCATTTAAAAGGAGAGAAAATCCAGGGTGTGTCACAGAGCAGGCTGCAGGGCAGAGGAGCATCTGGAGTTAACACCTGAGCACTCTCATAGATGGGAGAAGGGACCTGGAAAAGTAACACCAAGAAGTTCCACAAGAGATGTAGCAAGAAAGAATACTAACAGTATTAAAAGTGCAGGTCATAGATGGGACTGAGGCAGGAGAATTATTCTCAATTAGTCTCCCTGTAGCAGGAGAACACATTTCAGATTTATTCATACTTAGGAAGGGTTCCATGCTCAAAGTGTTTGGGTTTAGCTGGCATTTACCAGCTTGCTGCACAAAATATTAACAGAGATTCTCCCCCGTCAGAAGGCATGAAGATTTTTATGGACAGGATGGTACAAGAGAAGAATAAACATTATATATTATCTAAACAACCACAGCTGGAGCTGTTACAAATTCAGAGTAAAAAAATAATTGCTTTTAGTTATAAATAACCAGGACACCTCCATCCACAATGCTCAGTGGATACACACAAATACAACATGCAGAGCACACTCATCAGTGGAAAAAAAAGAGAAGCACTCTCTGTTCCAGGAATATTACAAGATGAAATCAGAAAAGCACTGCAAGAAATATATTGCTATAAACACCCAAAGGCAATTGTTCCAGTATATCACTGTAACAAAGAAAATGTCAGCAACGTCTGAAGTTTTCCAGATCACCTCAGAAAGTTCCTTAAAAGATGACCTGATATATCATAATGAAGAATGACAATATATCCATTACTGGCAGAAGTGGTGCTGAATATGTGCTGTGTGGTTTTGAGTGGAAATATTGGGATCCCATTTTCTACCTGATCATATATTTTTCTGTTCCAATTTTTAATAAATAAATAAATAAATAAACTCCAGTCCCTTACATAATTTTTAATAAATTTTTGTTACGTACAATGTTACCCAATGTATTTTACTATGAGGACTGAAGGTTTTGAGGCAAGGCTTGTCAGGTAAGACAAAGGACATGATTTTCTGAGGGAAGAACAAGAATCCTGTTGGTAAAGCTGAGATTCCTGACCTGGCAAACAAACTGCAGTAACTGAACACAAATGAGTTCCTCAATAGTTCTTTAAATATGTCCATAATTACATTAATTTAAAATTGTAGGATTCACTAAAAAATTTAAAAATTTCTAGAGTCCCTAAAAAAGCCAGCACCAATAACATTCTCAGGAGCTGAAAAAGTCATTTAAGTTTTTGTAGCCTTTCAGTCATTTTTATCCCATTTTTTCCATGCAAGCACTGTGCTGTTGGACACAAGTACAGCAAACACTGCACTCCTGGGAATGGCTGATGCAGGAAAGGTTCCACACACACAGACCCAAAGGATACACATATAGGATTAAATCCAACAGCACAAAGGAATAAACAATTACTGGGACCAAAACTCAATTGCCTATAGTATGAAATTGCTAAAGTAGTTCTGGTAGAATTATAAATAAATCCTATATGAGAATTTAACTCAGTCCATGGACTATTCCCAGTAGATAGTCTGACTTTTTTCAATCTGTTCTGGAAGCTCAGTGAACTTGATGCTACAAGCACAGTGTGTTCCATGCCTGATTTATTAGTATAGATCCAGCCTATCAGCCCATAGGCGAGGGTGGCAGGGCTGGGGTAATTAATGCAGTACAGTAATTTCACGACTATAAGGCACACCTTTTGACTAAAATTTTGATCAAAACCCAGAAGCGCGCCTTATAATCCAGTGTGCCTTATATATGGACAAAGTTTGGAAATTTCCCAACCCGGAAGTGTGAGCTGAGCCGCGAGAGCTGCGCCAGCCAGCACCGGGGTTG
>VRYO01002184.1:20659036-20669319 GCA_009812075.1 Sialia sialis
CAGAGGAGCAGGATTTTCGAGCAGCAAGAGGGCTGGAAAAGCTGCACTGAGCCTGGGATGCAAAGATGGTCAGCACGGATGGGGCTGATTAAAGGAAATTATCAGTAGTAAAGTGGGGTCACTTGTCACCCTCCACTGCTCCCTGCTTTTTAAGGGAATCTGGAGCCAACACAGAATGGCCTGGATAAGAAGGGATGTGGGAGATCGTCCCATTCCACCCTGTGCCATGGCAGGGACACCTTCCACTGTCCCAGGCTGCTCCAGCCTGACCTTGGACTCTTCCAGGGATCCAGCAGCAGCCACAGCTCCTGGGACAGGGAAGAATTTTTTCCCAAATCCCATCTTACCCTGCTCTCTGTCAGCTTGAAGCGATTGCCCTGTCTTGTCCCTCCAGGCCCCGCCAAAAGCCTTGTCCCATCATTCTGGTGGGTACTGGAGAGCCAGAACTGGATCTGCACAAAGTTTCTGCTCTGCAGAACGACCCCACCTCTGCCAGCACTTCTTCATGGAAAAGGGCTCCATCCCTCTCAGCCACTTGGTGACTTTCTTCTGTCCTTCTGTCCTCTGTTCTTCTATGTTCTGTCCTGTGTCCTTCTCCCCTCTCTCCTTCTGTCCTTTTGTCCTGTGTCATTCTGTCCTCTCTCCTTCTGTCCTGAGTCCTCTCTCCTCTGTCCTTCTGTCCTTCTGTCCTCTGTCCTCCTCCACTGGACCCTTTCCATTACAAATCCTTCATTTCCTGACAATTTCCAGAGCACAGAGCTCACTCTTGCTGAGCCAAGGTGTCTCTGAACAAAGAGAACCTGACTTGAACATTCTGCAGAATCCCCCTCTAATCAACCTGTCACTGCAGCACCCCCATCCTCCCCCAGCCCTGCACACACACAAAGAACTGCTCTGGACTTGTTGCTTTTTCCTTCCACCTTCACCATTGTTTGCCAGGGTCAGACGTAATTGGGTGAGGAAGAATCCTTTATAAGCACAAATGGAATTAGAAATCAGTAAATAGAATTATTTCTATACATTTCTATATTCTCATACACTCCAGGAAAAGAAAAACCAGAAAACAAACTAAAAAGGTAATATTTTTAGTTCAAAATGTGTGTGAGGTAGAGACATATGCTTGGAAGCATCTTGAAAAACTTAATTAAAACTGTTATATAAAAATATACTTGACAACTAAATCAGCATTAAAATAGTTTCTAGGAGATAAATAATTTACAGATTTTCACAGTTAACAATCTGCTTTCTGGAAATAAACTTCACAGTTTACTATAAAATGATCAAAGAGGGATTAGGTAGCTATTCAATTTACTGGAAAAATGTTACACCACATCAGTGAGATTGGGAAAATGAGTAAGGAGCTGAGTATGTTAGAGAAAATGGAATGAATCTAAACAGTAATAGAAATTCACTGGCTATGGAATCATTAATGTTAATTTTATGAATATTTAAATCACCGAGGGGAACAAATTTCCTGGCACTAAAGCTGATAATGTCTAAACAGTCCAAAAAAATGGAATTTCTTGAAAGTTTAACGGAGCCATTTGGAACTCTGAATTTTCAGATTCTTAGCAGTGGCAGTGAATTGACACAGTAATAATTTCAGATTTATTGCTATTGTAGTTCACTGTGAGAAATGCCCTGGTGTCTAAATGATGCCTCAGGACATGAAACCACAACTCCCCTTATCTGATCCCTCCCGGCCATCCCAGAGAGAAATTAAACAAAGAGCAGAGTGAGGGTGCTCCATGGACAGAAACAAATGAGATTTGTGCTAACACAGCTGATTCCAGTCCAAAACACTGAGTGAATTTACAGTGAGAACAATTAGGAATATTTTTCCTTTTGATTCCAGAAAACTCAGTGCTATCCTCTGAAGCAACAAATAATAACTGGGAAATAGAAATCCTCTTGGTCTTGTGTTTATTCTTCTCCATTTTCTGCATCTTGAAACGCAATAACAGCAGGAGATTTGATGTGCACACAATTCAAAACAGCTTTTACATCTTAGGTTTCAATACTGGTTTGGAAACTCATTTTGATATGAGTTTTCTTTTTGGATGTGGATTTATCACTTATAATGTCACCTTTGGAAAATTATGGTTTTATCCCCAATTATCTCGATTTTATTTAGGAAGGATGTTATTTCTAGGTGATCATCAAAATCGTGCTTGCCATGGTAGAGGAAATTTGTGTCTTGATTATGGAAGTAGAAAGGAATTTATATAAAATTTATTAATGTATATTCAAGGTGTACTTGGCAATCAGTCTTACCCTGAAAAAATGATTACTTTAGAATCTCAGAGGTCATAAAAAAACAAATTTCCAACTCTAAGCTGCAAGCTGAAAATTAAACAAGCACAACCTGAAAACACAGGATCAGGAAATGTTACAAATTCCCACCAATGCATATTTAAGAATGTGTGAATTGTGAATATTGGAGATGAGGGCCAGCAAACAGCACCAACCTCAGCAATTTCCTAGTGAAAAAGGATATCCCAAAAATGCCACTCACTTCTCCTGCTATCCCATGCTGGGAGCTGCAGTGACATTTCCAGGTTTTACACTTTCATTTTCTGTACAGCAGTTGCCGCCATCCCTGACCCAAAATCAGAACAGGACTAAAGGATTTGATGTCTGATCACAAGTTAAAATTTTTAATTCACTTTGCAAATCAGCAGTTGTGGACCAGCCCCTGATATTTGCCTGACATTCCAATCCATGGAGCTGGTTCTGTGCAGGAATGGATTCACACATCTCATGCTCAGTTCTTCCCATCAGCTCTCATCATCCTTTTTCTCTTCCCAAAGAATTTCCTGCTATCTCCATTCACTTGCATTAGTCAGCAAGTAAGAAAATTATTACTATTATTACTTCCTGAATAGAGATACTTGGAAATTGCTTTTGAAGCCTTATTTCCTGCTTTTAAAACTTATTGCAACTTAGAAACAGCAAGAACCATACTGAAATGGAATTAGCACCCACTGAATTGCACTGCAATGCCATGCAAGTTTCTTGTAAAACCTTTAATATTTGAAATTTATGCCACTAAACTGTCTGCCTGCTTTCATTTCCCCACATCTTCTACTTGAAGACAAATGTGGGAAGAGAATAATTAGTTTCTATTGTAATGAACTGTAAAATTTATAGTAGATTATTAAATTGAGAAGCATAGAACAATATTATCATTAAGGATTTATAAGTTATAAAACTCAAATTATATATATTTCATAAATTCTGATTTTCATCGCTGTTATGACTTTAGCAAACGTCCTTCCTGTTTTTTATTTCCATCTGCATCCCCTCACAGGTTAAGGGAATCTTTCAAACGCTGCAGGGATTTCAGGAAAGAAAGAAGAGTTTATCCCCAGCTCAGGAATTTTTCTGGTTCTGTCAATCAGATGTTTTGTGTTGGTGCAGGTGAGAGCAGCAGCTCAGAAACAAACACCTGCCTTGGTTGCAGCCTGAGTTTGGAATTCCTGCTCAGAATCTGGATTTACATCCAGATATATATCATAATATATAATATATATAGTACATTTAATACAGATAATATATTGCTATTAATATGAAAAATAGTATTAAAACATGTTGTATTATTATATTACATTAATTATATTGTATTAAATTATATTATATTATTATTATACTATATTATATGTAGTATATTATTATACATATACACATATATACATACATACATATATATATGTATATATATATAAATAAATGGTTATATAAATATATATATATTTAGATATAAATATAAATATATATAAACATATAAAACATATTTATATATTTATATCTATATATTGTATATATTTATATTTATATATATTTATATTATAAATATATATGTGTATATATATTTATTTATGTATATATATATAAATAAAAATTTAAATATGTGATTTACAGTAATCACAACAACAGGAACCTTTCAGCAGAGCACACAGAATTATTTTTATTTTATCCTGGCTAGAAAGCAGCACATTTTTTGGAGCAGCGTGAGCCCCTGCTCCCCCTGCCCCAGTTCTGGCAGGTGCACAGAGCACTGGAATTCAGCTGAGCCCCCTTTCCAAGCCCAGCCCCTCCTGGAACACAAACACTTAATGTTCCCTTCCCAGCAGCTCTGACACTCCTGAGAGCAGCAGCCACTGGCATTAGCTAGTGATCTCCTAAATTGCCATTTTTCTGTTTCAACTATCTCTACTGTGCATCTTCTGGAGAGAAAACTACCACATGAAGTGCTTCTGATGTAAAGAAATTCACTTCAGAGGGATTGGAGGTATTTTTTCCCTTCCTATTTTATTCCTTCAACTCGTGGCTCTAAAAACCACTGACAGTTTTGATGGAATAGGTTGCTGCCAGCAAGAAAACAGATGCAAAACTGAGGAAAACGTGTGAAATATTGAGAAGAGTAAATCAGTGCTTCAGTGTCAGTCACTATTTCATTATTCAGATGCAGTAGGCTGAGCGAAAAAGATGAAACATGTCAAAAGTAAGAAGGAGGTTAGGATTGAAGTTCACTGAGAAATCTCTGCATCCAAGGCTTCTGCTTTGTAATATTTATAATTATTCTCCAAAATCCTTGTGCTCCTGTGACTCACACCGGTTTTGATCAGCATACCAAAGCATTTTACTGCAGTATTTGTTTCACTGCACTCCAATTTCACCCAGCTCTACTGATTTTCACCACTGTGAAGCCAAAGCTGCACTGCAGTGAATCCAGCCCAACACAGTTGCTGCTGGGAAGGACAGACAAGATGAAGCTGAGAGAATGTCACAGGCTTGGGAAAGTTGGAGGGAACCAAATTCCTTTTAGAAGAACATCTAAAATACATCTAAACATCTAAAATTGGCTGCTGCAGGATTGGGGTCACTCACAGGCTGAATGTGGTTACAGACGGGTGACTGAGTTTTGTAGGAGAGGATGTGCATTCCTATGTTTATTCCCATTTAACTTTTTATTATTTTTTTTTAATTAACAATATTATCATTACTTTTGTCTCATGACAGAAATAATCTACAGAAGACCAAGTAAAGGAAAATTTAAGGACAAAACCAAGTGAAGCCTGGCTGAGCTCAGCACCACCTCAGTCACGCTCTACCAGAGCAAGCTTCATTTTTGTCCCAATTATTTTAACCTAATATCCTTCACTTTGCTACTTCCAACAAGGAATTCTTCAAAGAGGGGGAAAAACTCCAAAACCCTATTAATGAAAATATTTTAAAAGCATAACTGGTTTGGTTTTAAACATCAAGATTTTTGTATATCTTGCAGAAAACAACAACAACAAAAAATTAGTTGCTTACTTATCCAATAACCTTAACCTTTATCAGACATCATGGTAGAAACACCTGAAAGAACTGAGCCACATTTTCAAGAACAAACTCAGTTTCAGCAATTTGCTTTTCCATTTATTTATTTTTTTCAATTGGGATTCTCAGGGATATTCCTCCCTCTCTCACCTTTCCAAAAAGGGAACAATGGGATGAAGACCCAGTCCAGAAATGATCACAATTACCAGACATAACAGCTGCTAATGACTGATTTCTACCCACACATTTTTCTTAAATAAGTGCCAAGTACCATTATTTGTCACCATTGTAACGTTTTCCCACGTTTTTCCTGTTATCCAACCAACCCATTGAAAATCCTGTATTTTTTGAACAAGCCTTACTGGCAAAGTCTGCCCTAATCAATACATTTTATCTACCAAGCTAAACGCATTCCCAAATATCTCTGAGTGCAGAGAGGAGAGAGAAGCTGGAACTGAAAGTTCTGCTCTTCCTCCCCAAAAATGCCTTGGTTGTCCTGAAAGATTTCCAGCCTGATAGCAACCTCTCAGTCTCACAGGGTCACACACTGTTTCTCATTCATTAATGATTTAGAACTGATATTGTGCATTGCATTTTTCCAATCCTCACCCTAGACAAGAGATGCATTTTTCATTCCCAAGAACAGAGGATTTTAGGCCAGTTTTGAAGGGAAGGGGCAGTGCCATCCTCAAACAAGTAAAGACTAGTGTACAGAGGAAGGGAAGATGAAGGCAGGCTTGCAGGAGACATAAAAAAGACATTTTTAAAGCATTTTCTCTTTCCCCTTGATCAATTCCTTTTCTCAAGGTGCTTTTTAACAATGAGGCAGGGCAGCGTATTTGGCTCTGTCAAAACCAACATTCCCTCAATGTCACTTGAAGAAATAATGATTTTCTACAGGAGAAAATCCTGTAGAAAGGACTCGACAGATAGTCCAGCAGATGCATTTGTCAAGGGGGGCAGACAGGCCTGCAGTTTTATATCAATTTTCAGAAGGCAGCTTTATACTATAAGAACAAGGAATGCAACAGCTCAGCTTAAAATTCGACCTCTCGTCCTGGGCAGGGGAAAGCAGCAAGATTTTGGAAAGCAAAACAAAACAGGGGAGAAAGAGAAGAACCAGTAATGAACAAAATCCAGGCTGGGAGGGTTTAACAGAAGTGATAAGAGCTGAAAAGCTGTTAGGAAAGCTTCTCAGACAAAACATTTCTTTTTCTGTTCAAAGCCTCTCCGTGCCTGGGTGATGCCCCTGGGTTCACCTGGAGAGGTGGAAGGAGGAAAGAGCTCTAACAGCAGTGCTGCTCCTCCAAGAGGGAAAACACTTCCTTTCCTGCTGACCCTCGGTGCTTCCCTCCTCCCAGAACATTTTTTTCCAAGAATCATCACAAGGAGAGGCAGCCTGGCTTGCTGCCGTCCCACCTGGGCAGCTCTGGGGCACAGGTGAGCATGTGGAGGAGATTCAGAACTTCAGCTTCCAACTCCAGCACCCCAAACAACCGAAAGCAGGAGTGCATGTCCCCTCTGTCCCTGCAGCAAGGCAGGCTCTCAAAGCTGGGTGCCGTGTTGTCTTAAGTGCATGACATATTGTTGGTTTTTTGCAAATATTAAGATAAATACTATATGTAGAATGGTAAAAAAACCCTCTTCTGTATGAATATAAGCTTTTTTTCCTCTCATAACGAAAGTTAAAGTTTTTTAGAGCTAGTATGCTTAAACTACCCACTTAATTAAAAAAACAGCCAATAAACGTGTGATGGGGACCCTGCAACTGACACGAAAATTATCAACACTCACTGATTGCAAAAAGCCAAGACCACCACCCAAATTAAAAAGTACAGTAATTTCACTGCTATAAGGTGCACCCTTTTGACTAAAATTTTGATCGAAACCCGTAAGTGCGCCTTATAATCTGGTGCACCTTATATATGGACAAAGTTTGCAAATTTGCCAACCTGGAAGTGCGAGCCGTGAGAGCCGCGGCAGCCGGTGCCGGGGGTGGGCAGGAGTGCCAGAGCCCGCGGCATGGGGAGGGTGCCTGGGGCTGCGTTTAAAGGCTGCGTCGATCCGTGAAAAATGTTTGCAAATTGAGCAGCTGCCAGTAAACCCCACGATGGCGCCATTCCGTTACTAATTTGATACTTTGTTGTGCGCGGATCCTCGCTGCAAAAAAAAAAAAGTGCGCCTTATAGTCCAGTGTGCCTTATAGTCGTGAAATTGCTGTAATAAGAAAAAAATTAAAACCGCAAACCAAGAAACACGCATGCACTAAAAAGGCAAACCAAAAAATCACCATACTAAACAGTTCCCAGAAAAAGTTTTAACTCTGCATGAAGGACTATGAATATGCAACAAGTCAATGTATTGTAAAATGTATTTAAAGAAATGTTCCCGGAGCAGCCATTGCCAAGCACACAGCTGTTTTAACCCTTTGCTTTATGTTTGTCTCCTACTGCCTTTTATTAAACCTTTTAAATTCCCCTCTCTGCCTGTCCTCACCCAAGCCATGATTTATTCCCCTCAGAGCGGTTGGAAGTCAGAGTGTAAGCAGACATTTGGGGAAAACGGTGTGAGGTACACTTTGAGCAGATTTATCTGCAGCAGATAGTGACAAACATCATTTCAGTGGTTATATTTATGTCAAATTTAACATTGTTTAAATGTGCAAAGCTTCAGACACACCTGCAGAAAACACACAAGGGTTGAGGAACTTTTTTCTCCCTAAGGAATTCCAAAAGCTGCTCTAGAGGTGAAGTGTCCTCATTTTTTCATGAAAAAGTTGAGAAATCTCTCTTACAGTGTTTTTTTTTCTTGAATATATGACCAGATTAAACATTGAGTGGATATTGGGGTGGATTGACAAGCACCCTCATGATTCTTGCTGGAGGCAAACCTTTCATTTTCTGCTGCTTAAAAGTAATTATTCCTTTATTATGTTCTTTTTACAACAATTTAGGAAAAAATACAAAAAAGAATGCTTCCAGTATAACATTTTACGGAAGAGAAAATGCCATGAACTCACTCCAGAGCTCATTCCATTAAAATCAAGCTATGCCAGACACTTGGCCACCATGGATTGCGAGTTCTAATAAAATCTAACAAAATCTATTGAGATTTTGATTATTAGAAAAGTGTTCAATGCACAAAATTCCCTACACAGGAATATGTAAAAGATTCCAATTTACACTATGCCGTCTTAACACTTAATTAATATTTTTGCCCTAATTAACATTTACTGAGTACCATATTTATGATTCCTTTTTTTTCTTTTTTTTATCAGATATTCTCTTTTCTTCTCCATCTTTGAACCATCAAATACTGATAGGGAATATTAGCTTTCTGAACCTTAGATTAAAAAAATATATATTATTAGCTATATTTTGCCCAGCACAACCCCACCAACTCCCAATTTCATAGTGATTTTACCCACCTATATTTTCAATTCAATAAGGAGCTCTAAAACTTGAAAGGAGTTATGCTCAGAAAAAAAGGATTATCAACCAAAAGAAGGTTAAAAGCTGGAATATACAGGACCCTGTTACAGGACAAACCACAGTAACCTTGAGTAGTATTTGCATTTTTAGGCACAACAAAATTAAAAGTATGTTTTGGAAACATTGCTTTTTTCACAGCCCTGTCCTTATCAAAACAAACAAATATTCACAGTATTGAGAACACTGCAATTGCAAGTCATGCTCTGACCGCTCCAGAGGTGTAAATCAATAAACTCATTGAACTGATAGGAACAATTCAGCATTAAGTGAAAAATCCCGATAGCAGAAGTACCAATGTAAATCTGTGATAACAGCAGTGATTCATATTGCTTGTGTCTGTTCTTATTGCTTTCACTTTGAAAATATCTTCCATTTTTCCAGAGCAGAGGGATCACAGGTTGATCCAAGGAGCTCCCAGTGACCCTGGCCAGGACAGAACCATTAAAGGAACAACTCCCAGTGAATGGATTGGGCTGGACTGGTGCCACCTCTGTGGGATGCACAAGGAAATTACCAATAATTCTGTTTTTAGAGGTAGAACAAAAGACAAACAAGGAGTTTTACTGTAGTTCCCAAGTTATTTGTGACTGAGGTGCACCTGAAAAGTTGGTAATTAGTAAAAAGATTTGTTCTTTATAGGGCTCTTAAAAATCCCATTAAGTCTGCATTTACTCAGCATCTTCCCTAACTGCCTTGTTGGAAAATCAGGCAGCAGGAGTTTCAAAAGAAGTAATAACAGAATAAAAGCCCATTTTCCATCCCAGTGCCACAAGAAGAAGCAGTTGAACCCCAGGGTGCTCAAATTAAAACTGGACAAACCTGACAGGCACTCCAGGTTCCACCAGGAACACCGGTCAGAATAAATTCATCACCACATTCCTTCCAAACAGAGCTGTTAACTGCAGACAGCACAATCTAGCAACACCTATTGCTTCTGAATTTTGAAACTATGAAAGCACTGATGGATTTCAATGTCCTCTGTGTGGTTCAGTGCAATAAGAAGCAACAGATTTGAGCCTGTACAATTTAAAGCAAGCAGGCACAGATTCATCCACACAGCTCTCCTTGATGTAACACCATAAAGTCACTCAGAAGTATTCAAAAAATGCAGGACTGTAACTTCAGACCAAAGCAGAGTAATCCACTTTTCAAAGTTCCCTGATAAGAGCTGCAGCCTTTTGAATTTGCCTTGAGTTCCAGTTCGAAGATCTACAAAAAGATACCTATCTCTAAAGCACTCTACTCAAGAAATGTCAAACGTAAACAGACTTTGAAGGAGTCAAACAACTGTTTCCAGAGCAGCAATGATCAATTTTAAAGCTCATTTGTTGTTTTATTTTCATTTAACAGCACAGGAAGAAGACCTCAGCACAGAGCAGTGCCCTGCAGTGACGTGGGAGCTGCAGAGAGATTGGATGTTGCTGGTGCCAGCATTAATTCTGGGGTGATGGATGTACAGTAATTTCA
>VRYO01002184.1:20679387-20691716 GCA_009812075.1 Sialia sialis
TTTGGAGGGATGGGGGGTTTACATTCTCCATTTCAAAGAGAGGCTCCTGCCTTTCTTAGCAGACACCTGTCCTCCAAACTAGGACAGATATTCACAGGGAGAAGCTGCATCTCCTCCTGAGGAGCTGCAGGGCTGCTCTGAGGTGTAAAGCAGAGGTGATTGTTCATCACTGTGAAAGGTTTGTTTTGCAGCCACTGTTCAGGCAGAGGTTCATCAATCCTGTGCATATTAGGTTTAGAAAATCCCCTCCTCACTGGGGAGTGCTTAGTGCAACTAGACAAACACAGATGCTTCCCAGAAATCCCCAAACACTGCCGTGTTTAAAGAGTCACATTTATCAAATCGACTATGCTAATCTCTGCTGTCCAATGGGTTAGGCCTTGTCTTCAGCTGGATATGTTATGTTTAGATGTAATTGAAAATTATGGTCATCTCTGCCATTTATCTCTGCCACTGAGCTGGTCCTGCTACTGCTTCACAGGAAAAAGTTGGGAAATTACAAAGGAGCAGTGCGGGCTTGAAAAGAAAAAAAGTCTGAGAATGCAACAGAGAGAGCACTGTTTGTTCAGTCTTGTAACAATTACCCAAATTCCTCCTGCTGGGCAATCCTCACAAAGTATAATTGTCATTCCTTGTCTTCACTGTGGTATTTTGATCTAAACTTACATTCTATTCTTCTCCCTCTATGTGGCTAAATTCCATTCTTCTCCCTGTTTGAGGCCTGGGGATTTTCAATGGTACTTGAGACGTTAAGGAACTAAAAAACTTGTCCATGTTTAATTTTGTCCAGCCAAGGCTCAAAAGAAACCATATGGCAGCAGTGAGGAGCAACCATTGCTTTCCTCTGCAGACTCAAAAGTCTCTGCTGGGACTCATAAAGGACTCTGCTGAGAGCTATTTTCCAGGTCAGAATTTTCTCATGGAAACATAACCATCTGAACTTAATGCTAAGTACAAACAGATGAAATGATTCTTAGGTCAGGTTTTAAATAAAAACCTTTTTTTTTTTTTTTTTTTAATCAAAGTGTTATAATAGTTATTACCTGTGTGTTGAAGCACACCTGGAGATTGGAAATTTCAGAATCCATTCACAGCCATGCCCTCCCCTCTGCCATGTGGATGCAAGAGCGTGTAACCTATTACCCCATTCTGTTAGAAGGTGTGAATGGAGCCTGCATGGGTTTTCCTTCCCTTTTAATAGCTCTGCCTTTCATTTCATTACTCTCTTCATTTGAATTAACAGTTCCAAGCTGTTTGGAGCACGCCTGTGACAGCCTGGGCAGTGAGGGGTTAATGTTTAAATCAGAATGTGCCTGGAATGAGGGGCAGTACAAAGGTGGGGAAACACCCTTCTAGAGCCAATTCTGCTCTTCAGGACAGTGCAAGAGCAGAAGTAGTGTCAGGGGGTGAGCAAGACAAAGAGAGATGGAAACCAAAAAAAAAAAAAAACAAAACCCTCAAAGCCCCCTGGCCCATTCCCAGAAAGATCCAGAACCAAGTGAGATAAAAACTCATTGACATGAAGGTGAAAAACTTCATCCCAGGGTGGTGAAAACTTGTCTTATGAGAAAATAAATCCCTCAAAAGCTGAGTGATGCCCACAGGGCCCTGAACACCCTGGCAGCTGGATGGATGCTGCCCCAGGACTGGAGATCTCTCCTCCCCATCTCCCTTCACACTTTCATTCTTTCATTTCTCTACAAGTAGAAAATAGGGGCAAACCCCACCAATTCAGCCACTGCTGCGTCCTGAAGAGACATGCAGGTACCACTGAATACTAAAAGAGGTGAATAGATTCTCACCAGTGTAGGGGAAAAACTTTTCATGGTCAAATCTCCACGTTCACAAGACATAAAGCAAGGGAAAAGCAGAACCTGGAGCTGGACTTCTCCGGAGGAAAGTGTGCTCTGAAATCCCAGGGAGAGCAGAGAGCCCAGGACACCTCTGGAGCTTATCCAGAGCATGGAGACTTTGCAGATTCCTTGGGAAACTTATTCTGGTGTCAGATCACATCCACAGGACAATTTTTTCTTATGTTTAAGTAAGAACAGCTTCAGGAAGCACAGCAGCACCTGGCTGATTAAATGCAGCTCACTTGTTAAGCTTAGCTTCTTCCTCTGAATTCTCTCTGCCTCCAATGCTCTCAGTAAATGTGGAAACCATTTCAAAGCACCATATGCTGGTGTTTTCTAAACTATCATTTTCTGTAAATTGCCATTTCATAGAAATTTAGGTGAAAATGCTTTTGTTCTCATTTGGATGAAAACTCATTTAGGAAGATGAATAAATTCCCTGAACATGCAACTCCTGACATTTGGCTATCTCCAGCAGAAGATAAAACTAGCAAGTCAAGCTCATGATTCTCTACTAATATACCTCATGTACAGCATATTTTTCAACATCTATGCTTAAAAAATTAATGTACCTTCAAGAGTCATCATTATTGTTATACTATAAACAAGTTCTTTTGTTGGAAATGATAATCTTCAGAATCTCTCTCCTAAGAAAATGAATTTTAAAGCTAAATACTCTGGGGAGGGGGGAAAAGGTGCTTTTGTCATAGGGATTTTAGATAATGCAGCCCCAGATTAAGGAAAAAAATTCCTAATTTTTGGTGATTTGATTCCTTAATTGAAATTAATTAGCTGTATTTTTTAAGGATTTTGCAAGTAAACTTGAATTTTACAGTAATGTTGGAGCAGGAATCAGATCCTGATTTTCAGATGGACCAACCCACCCCATTCACTGTGATCTGCAAATGCTCAGCACTGCAGGCAGCATCAGCCAGAGGGGGGTTAAAATGAGCAGCAAGGAGGGAACAGGAGAGCAGAAAAACAGGAGAGGGTAAAAGGATCACAAAGATCACAGCACAGGCACCTCAGATAATCCTGGACACATTTGGCTAGAGGTCCTGTAATGAATTTAATGAAATACATAATATGTAATATGTAATATTATCCTATAATAGAGCAATATTTGGCTGTGAGCTCCACAGGCTGTTTTTCCTCCTGGGCAAAGGACGTTCTGATTCACCAGGAGTGAGCAGCTCCAGCAGTGTCAGTCTCACTTTGTGCCCAGAAGTTGTCATCTTGTTCTTTCCCACCACAGGAGAACACTCTGTCCAACACGTTGTTGGGGTGAAACTTTCCCCCCAAAAGTACAGATGAACCCTTGAGCTCTCCTTCACACAGAAGAACAAAAGGACACAAGATAAATCATGTTAAAAAATCAAGAGTTTGGTGACAAGGTGCTGTCACAGCCTGGCAATTCCATTTCAGGGTTATTTATCTGCTCATCATTTGAAATCTCTGCCTTCCATTTGCTCATCTCTTTGGGCACAGTATTTTACAATACTAAAGGACTGTCTCTAAATAATCTGAATAGATAATTTCTGGAGTATTTGTAATTAGACCACCAGAAATCCACAGCATCTGATCAAAGCACCCTGTGCTCATCAGCAATATCCTTGATTTTGGATGAGACTTCAAACTCTGACATCTGACCTGCCCCAAATAAAGCCTGGGAATAACCCAGTTGCAGCTGAGGACAGATTTCTAGAGTAACTTGGTTGTGCTCCAGTCTATTATTATTATTTAAACTTTTATTCCTGACTACCTGAGTTGTTTGAAAATGAAATTCAAACATAAAAATTGCACTCCCACACAGTGGAAGAGAATTAATGATTGAAGCAGGTGTCCAAGATAAGACAATCAATGTTTCTGTGTGGCTGCACTAGCTGACACAATGAACCTCAGAGCCACAAAGAAAAACAATATTTAGTGCTGTCTTTTTGCCATCAATTCCGATATTCTATAAATTTTGAACTGTGCTCTATAATATGTTTATATATATTTATATATATTTATATATATATATATATATATATTCCTGGCTCTCAGCCTCTGGCAGTGAAGCTGGTTCCTCAAAAGCTAGCCTGAAGCATTTTTACTTCACAGAAAATGTGAAGAACCACCAGAACAACCATCCTTGTAATGATCATCTGCTAAGCTATAATTTCTCAAGAAACAACATCGTATAGAAAACTCTACTGCAAAATTCCACAGGAGACACATTTAATTCTGAAAGACTGAATCAGATGTTACAGCAAGACATGATGGTTTGAAAGAACTCACTGGTTTTCAGTTCTGTATTAGTAAAAATTCTTAGAATTTGAGAATGGCTTCAGCTGAGAGGAGCCTTCAAAGACTAATTTAAATGTTTGGTGGGATGGTGATGTAATTTGATAGTACAAGTTTTTGTTTGCTTTCTTAATCACTTTTTAATTGTACTGCATTCTTCTCTTACATAGAAAAATTTGCATTATGGAACAGAGTAGAACAAGAAAGCTGAATGTTATTAGTTTTCTATGAATTAATATACTTTCCTCCTAATTCCACTCTACTGCTCATTTCCTCCAAAATCAGTCATTGCAGCTGACTCAGAGCCAGACCCAGTGAGGTGAGATGAACACCTTGCACACCTTATAATAAAATACATGGCTTTTAAATTTTATTATTTAAATAGTTTGACATACTCAAAAGCATCATTCATTTCCCTCAATTAATAAGAAAATTGCAACACACACTTCTGTGTGTACTCCATAGATATTACAGTAGTTTCACATTTATAAGCCGCACCTGATTATAAGCCACACATGCGGGTAGACCACGGGATTTGTCCATAAATAAGCTGCACCTGAATATAAGCAGCACTTTTTTCTTTTTTTAAGCGAGGATCCATGTGTGACAAAGTAACAAGTTAGTAACAGAATCGCTGCCAGCGGGGTTTGGTGTCAGGTGCTCAAGTTACAAACAGTTTTCATAGAGCAGCCAACCCTTTAAAGGCAGCCCCAGGTGCCCTCCCCGGCCGGCTCTCACTTCCCGGTTGGCATTTCACTGGGATTTGTCCATAAATAAGCCACACCTGATGATTAGCCACACTGCTGGGGTAGGCTGGATTCTTCAATGAAAAAGGGGCGGCTTATAATTGTGAAATTACTGTAATTTCAATATTTGCTAGCTCTGGATGATTCCAGATTTTTGTCTTTTTACCAAACCACTAAGCCAAGGATGATAAGCATGGAATACTCAGAGTCTGAGGTTTTTATCATTGAGTCAGTTGCCTTAAGGTAAACATTTCCATCATGAAAAAACAAGCTGTTTTCCTCAAACTGGGATTGTTTCAAGTGCAGCTGGCTCCAGACAGAGCTGGTTTCCAAAGAACATGAACCTCTTTGGGCAGAAAGGAGAACAGGAGCAGGAAATGCAGAGGAACTGAGTGGGAGGCATCCTCCAGGACACAGCAGCCAAATGGGGCTCGAATTATTCCCCAAAATCCAGCTGAGGGAAAAAGTTCTTTCACTGCAGAAGGAGCTCAGCAATGCAGCAATGAACAGGAGGTGGAGAAAACCATACCACCAGGGACCAAGGCAGACATGAACGAAATACTGACAGCTCTGTTCAGTTTCCACCTAAGAGATATCCAGGACAGTGTTTGTTTGGGTTTTGGGGTTTTTTTTGTTTTGTTTGGGGGTTTTTGGTTTGGTTTTTTTTTGTTGTTGTTGTTTTTGTTTTTGGTTGGGTTTTTTTGGTTGGTTGGTTTTTATTTGGTTTTGGGGGTTTTTTTTGTTTGTTCTCTTTTTTGGTTAAATACCATTAAACTGGTGAAGCCTTTGCCCCTGTGTCAAAGGGGAGAAAACATTTCCATTGCAAATACGAACTCTGCTCCTCTGACTGTGTCCTTAGAGAACTCCTTTTGTACCTGAGAACGTCTCACTCCTCCTGGTGGAAGCCAACAAAACGCCTTCAGTTTGATTTTGTGAATAATGACAACCCACACCGTAAACTTTTGCTACAGTATTTGCATTCACACAAAGCTTTTGTTCTGAGCTGGTGTGTATAATATTGTAAAAACCTTTATTTTCACTCACCTGAAGGTCTTTCACAGCACAGATGAAGGTCAGGGCTCTTCTAAGCTTTCCTCCTCTGTAAGCCCATAATACTCTTATGACATTAAGGTATGTACTTAAAGACTTGATTGCTGGCTTTCATTTACTTAATATCTTGGCAAGTTTGCATTACTGCCACGAAATCTGTTTAGTAGCAAAGCACACAACTGTTCTGCTTTTTAAGCTAGGCTTATTTATATAAATTTATTCCATAGCCTGCTCATCTTATTTTAATGGCCAGATGTTCTTTTCTCTTCACTTCTTAATAAACAAATACCCTTAACTAACCAGACATTCTCAAAGTTCTTCATCCTAATGACTTTGATATTCCCAATCTTTTTTTTCCCCTTTTTTTGACTACCTTCTATGAACAGTTAAGGGCACTACAGGTATTTCCAACATAAAAATGTTTATTTGTAAGGGAAGGACAGAAGTATATCAAATTTCTGCTCTCAGAAGTAGTTTACTTCAATATCTAACTGCAAGCTAACCACTTTTTCTAAAGTGAGCCTGACATCTGTTTTTGTTTACCATTTGGTAATGACATGAATTCATACTAAGAGGATGAAACAAAATTTAAATAGAAGTATTCCCTTAGATGCACTGGATGGAGGAGATGGCATTTTCAAGACTCTATTCATCTCCTAGCAGGGTACATGGAGGCTGCATGATGGCTTGCTTGTTTTAAAAACAACAGTTGGATTTGCTGCTGCTTTGCAAAAACAATGCGGTGGAAAACATTTCATACAAAAAACAACAAGCCCAAAAAACCACAAAAATAAACCAATACACATAACAAAAACAAAGCAAAAGCTCTGCACTTCTAATGCAGCATTTTTGACCAGTTTTAGTTCTGAATGTAAGCATTCTTTTAAGGGTAAGCAAATGGCTCTGCTCATTATCAAAGTCAGGCTAGACCCCACTGTAAGCCAGAAAAGAGAAAATTCTCATGTGAAAGTCAATGACAAGAGCACAGACCCATGGCAGTCACTGAGCTCCATGAAGCCATCACAGAAGTATTGTCAAAATCCCAAATAAAATCGATTAGAAATATTCCAGGGCTGAATTGGACCCTATATTCCATGTTTATGTAACCCAGAGTCTGCTCTCCATCCCTGTAAATTATTTACACTGGAGCCCGTGAGTGACTGAGGCTGGGGTGATTTTACAGTCTCTTCCCAGCCTGGTCATTCTGCCTCTGAGAAGCCTCCAGCCATTAACACCCAAAATGAGGATTAAAATTATCTGTAAAATGTAGATTAAAGCACCACAGTCCTGTCTAAATGGCACTGTCAGAACCAGTCTGTGCTGTGCTGAATCATGGAATTTTACCACTGACACCATATATGTGAAGTTCCTTAAGACAACTCTCTTGTGTCAATATAGAATAAAAACGGGAATTGAACCATCATCACAAAGTGGTTTTGTTCAGCCTGATTCCTCCTGTCCTATTCCACTTGCAGATGAACAGTGATTATTTCAAAAGCAATGGCCAGTATCAATTGGACAGAGCTGCCCTCGTCTGTTCCAGCCTTGCAGGACGTGAAACCATTTCCAGCTCCTAGGGCAAAGTGATTTCTACAAACCAGGGGCAGCAGCAGCTCCAAGTGCCTGCTGCAAATCCCAGATTTATCAGCTCAGGCAGAATCCCAGACAATGGAATTGTTCCGCCTTGGAGGGGGAGGCTGCCAGCAGTTTGGGCAGTGCCATTCCCAAATTTCCAGTGGTTTGTGTGGCAAAGCTGAGCTCCACAAGATGCACTCAGCGCTCCCTGCATCCCCTCTGGCTGCAGCAGCGATGAAAGGGAGGCAGTGATGAACACAATGCAAAAACAGCAAGAGCAATTTGCTCCCATTCGAACACTTTTACATCAGAAAGAGGAGGCATTGTGTGCTCTTCAAAGGTGCTGATCACACAGCCCTGGCAATGAAAGCCACTGATGTGCTTGGAAGGTATTAAACTCGCAGTTAAAATGGAATTTCCAAGTTTCTTTTGGTGCCTGAGCATCAGACAGAGCAGGTTGAAGCATGGAGTGGTACCCCTGAAATTAATAACTTTCTTTAACCATAAGATCTCAGCATTGCAGGTCCTGATTAATGATTCTGGAGCTGACAGTTCAGGAAACTGCTGGGTGTAAAATGAGTCTAGATGAGTTTAGCTCAGGCTGGAGGAGTGAGGAGGGTTTGCACTGCCTGGAATTGGTGCAGGGGTCACCACAACATCACCAAGGACAGCAGGACACCCAGCAGAACACCCCGAGTCATGTCCTTGAGGCCTCTGAAGGAATATGAAGAGGAAAACATCAGGGAAGGCAGAAAGAAGAATTAATCTGTTGGATTCTTTCTTCCATTTTGACAGAAAAATTTCAGGAAAGGAAAGACTAACTTTAATATTATGCAAAAATATAAGAGAGGGATATTGCAATCATAGAGGACCTCAAGCACTGATTTAATTCTCAACTGTAATTCTAATTAGAGACTTTATAAATTAGTTTTGATTCTTCCTGAAAAGTTCTTCATGGACTGTGTTCTGAGGTAATAATATCTGATGTAATTTATAGTGTTAGGAAAATTCCTTTACAAGTCTCATATGATTGCCTTCAGTGAGAGTAATTAGTCCCTTCTAAATTTTTGATTTACAGGTCTTGTTTCAAATGAAGGCTAAAAGGTCAAAGCCAGGGCTGAGATGGTTCTGTCTCTCTTGGGCACAAGGGAAATGCTCTTTTAGCCCTGCTGAAATAATCCTGGATTCTCACAGGGAAGAAGCCTCTTCTTAGTTAGATTTTAGAATTTCCTGGCTTTGATTCAGGAAAGAAAAGCCTTCCACATTCTGTTGATTCTCTCAAGCCTGGAGTTGGTAAATCCAATAGTTTGTGATTACAAGAAAGGGAGTACAAAAATTATAAATTCTTAGAATGGTTTGGGTTGGGAGGGACCCTAAATAACTCCCTGCCATGGCAGGGACACCTGTCACTGTCCCAGGGCTCCAACCCCAATGTCCAGCCTGGCCTTGGACATTCCAGGGATCCAGGGGCATCCAGCTGCTCTGGGCACCCTGCGCCAGGGCTTCCCACCCTCCCAGAGGAGGATTTTTGTGCAAAATCTCATCAGAACCTCACTCCTTTCACTTTAAAGGCAACACACCTTGTCCTTTCACTGCCTGGCTTTTCACAAATCCCTCTCCAGGCTCCTCCTGGGCCCTTTCAGCACTGGAAGGTGCCCAAAGTGCTGCAGGCTTGAGCCTGGAGGAAGAGTTTGGGAGTCCCTGCTATGATGAGCACAGGATTTAGATCCCTGCAGACTTTTCCTCCCTTGGATTCCCTCAGCCTGGTCCCATCTGAGCCCTTTCCTGGATCTCTGCCCCACTCTGCATGCTCTCCTGAGAAGTGAGAGTTCAGCATGGATTTATGTGCTCCTCCTTTATCCTCAGACTGCTGGTGGAACTGGGAAAACACCAGAGCTGATTCTCTGCTTACACAAATTGTCCTTTTCACTGCTCTGCATCTAACTGATATGAATGTAATTAACTCCATTAACTTGCACAGTCATATTCTCTCCCCTCCTCCCTTTTTTTTTTTTTATTAATACAAATGGAAGAGGATTTGGATCCCAGTTTTGTGAAGGCAGCGCTGCAGGGATTGGTGCAAGGGAAGGAGCTGCTCAGGAATTCACCTATTTACAGTGCTGTCCATACCAGCAGAGTCTGACACACTCACACAGACAATCCACAGTGCATTTTAATTTAGATGAACCCTTGCTTTCGAGAGGATTTAGACTATCTCAGCGATGGCTGATTGACATAAAATTAAAAGGGAGGAAGAGTGGCTTTGAAAGTGGCTGTGAATATATTTAACTTGGTGCTGTACTGAGGGAATGAAGGGACTGCCTCTCATGACCTGTGTGGAAAGGCAGCAGAATAAAAATGTGCCTCTGCACTTTGCCTTTCCTTTTTAATACCTGTCACGTCTCAGATTTGCCACCTTTGGATGAATTGCTGTTCCTCCCATGCATAGTGTGAATTGTTTGATGTATCTTTCAAGGAGCTGTTAAATCTGGGATACAGTAAAGTTGTGTGATTTATCCTGAGTCAGGGGTGACATTCCTCTCCACTGCAGGACAGTGAGACACAGGATTTTCAGTTTTGTTTATTGTTAAGAAGAAGCACCTTGCTCCATTTATTTAGTTAGAGTAAAATATTTCCTATTATATGCCCAACTATTCATTGTAGGCAGCAAAAAAAAATTCACAACACCTACTAGCACTTCAGGAAAAATGTCATCCACCCCTTTTCTTCTCAAATTTAAATGGATTCCATCTCCACACAAAGATGTACAAGAAAATGCTGGAATGCAGCTGTCCACGAGAAAGGGTTTTCTACAGGGCAGCAATTTTGTTGCCTTTAGAAAAAATTCAAATTGTGCATTGATGGGAAATTCAGAGGGAATAGACACCACAACACCTGAGATTGTGGATGTTCCAACCAAAATAGTCACTACTGTGGTAATTTTCTTTTAGCCTTTAATTTTCTTTAGTTCTTTTCTTCAGAAAATGTGCCTCTTGAAACAACAGCCCTTGAACAAGAGTTTGCAAGCAGAATCTAAAAAATGTGCTGAGCTATTGATTTATCTTTTGACATCTGTTAATATCTGTGCCTGGTAAGTGAAAACAGCTCTGGTATTAGGGCTGGATTGGATATTGCCTGTGTCCAGAGTTATTTTTTAGTGGTGAAGCATTCTATTTTATTACTGTAAGTCAAAGTAAAATACAGCTAGAAATTTCAAAACAATGCATAACAAATCTGTAAAGATTATAAATAGATGAAGCTGACTGACACCCGGTTGAATCTCTTTACCTGACTCATCTATTTTTTCTTTAGATAAAAACAGTCAAAGCAAAACCAGAGAGGGTTTTTATCAAATCCAAAACACTGATATATAGGACAAAGAGGTTTTATATTATACTTTCTTTGACTATTATCAAATCCTGCAGGAAAAGCAAAAAATCCAGAGAGGGAAGAGTGCCCAGCCATTTCATGGGAACACAGAGGGATTGGACCAGTTCATGTGGAAAGAAATGTTGTTCAGTCCTCTCCTAATCTCTCTCATGAGAGATGGGACAGGACATTCACACACAGAGCAGGCAGGGATGGCCATGAGCTGTACCAGTGCCACCAGTGCCACCAGTGCCACCAGTACCAGCACCTGTGGATGCCTCAGGATTTCAGCTTTTATATTTTCCATCTATTTGTAACCCTGCAGTTCTTTAGTGTAGAACTCTAAACTCCACACCCAGTGTCACTGCTGCTCTCCCATTTTGGGCAGACACAACAATTCCTCTCCAGGTTGGGAATCAAAGACAAAAGTGAGATGGGGGGAGCAAACTTGAAGTAAATTACTTCATTACTTGAAGCTGTAATTGGAATATTAACCCCCAATATGCAAATAGACCAAAGTGTGAAAACCTGTGACCCACTTTTTATTTTTTGGGTGTAGACCCTGAGTTGCTCTGTCTGCCCTAAATGTCCCGAAGGCCCTACAATAAATAGATCTGTTTTTTATTCCCTCAGTTCTGCCCAAAAGGCATCAGCCCAGCAGCACAGAGCTGTTCCAGTCCCACCAGCACCAGCCCCTCACAGCTGCATTCCCTGCTCCAGCTGTGCAGAGCAGTGCAGGAGCTCTGCCCAGCACACTTTCAAACCCTGACTAACTGTTTCAACAATGCTGTCACCTCCTCAGCACAGCTGGCTGGATATGTGCTCTGACACAGTCAGTCTTTCTGAAAACCTCAAAGTGAAAAATGCAGGATGTAGCAATCCTTTCAATGTTAAAAGCTGTAGTTCTGAGCCTTTCATTAGTATACAGAAGGTGAGCCTTTAATTACTAATCTTTCACAGTCTGGAGCACCCTAGGGCTTCCAAACATCCTGGTGAAGGCAGGAAGGATATTTCAGACTTCATTTCAATTCCCTGAAACTTTTGTCAACAGCCTCGTTGCAAATGGAAACTGCTCAGTGCAGCTCAGCTGTGCTGCCTCAGCTGCTAAACCAGCCCAGTCCTGAAAAAAAAACCTGCCCTCATTAAAAGAGACAGCTATGAAATAAGACTCAGCTTCAAAAACCTCTAAACTACTGCAACACTGAAAGAAGAATATAAACTTTTGGGGCTTTTTCTGTATCATAAAGACATTTGGCCATAAAGATGTTTGATGTGGCCTGTAGATAGATGGTGAGCAGAGGAGAGCAGGGTGCGGTGGATGTGACTGAGTTCCCTGCAGGGCTGCTCTGACACCCCAGCACACCTCTGGGGCTTGCTGGAGAAACACTAATCTCAGAGAAATTAGCATTTTAGTTAAAAGTTAGAAGAAACTGGGCTTGAGATAGTTACC
>VRYO01002184.1:20692716-20767437 GCA_009812075.1 Sialia sialis
CTCTGAATAAACACACACTTTGTAACTTTAAATTGTTAGAGAGTCTTTTGTCCTCACTGTTGAGTATTAGACCAATACTCAGGTTTTGGTAAATCACTGGGACCTGCAGGGAGCCTTTCTGAAGGCTTCTGGCAGATTTCTGTCACCAGAATTCCAGCAAATCTCGGCACGATGGGCAGGAAGCTGCCTCCTCTCACACTGCCTGGGTTTTGGGCAAAATCACAAACCCCAGAATCCCAGAGCAGGCTCAGCCACACTCACAGACAATCCTGCACAGAGCAGGGCAGGTTTCACCAGCCCAGTGATGGATGAAGCACGTGAGGATAACTGATGGCCATGCCTAGCAAAGACACCTTGGATGATTAAATGATATTCCTACTTCATTCTTAATTCAAAGCTGATTATTACATGTGCAGTTACTCATGTTACACTTCCCCATTTGAAAAATGAAGGTAACGAGGTTGAAAACCTCTTTAGCAGTGCCAAGGTGGAGACACACAGGTTCTGAACTGAAACCATGAAAAAAGCATCTGTTCTGAGCCCTGTGCTTCCAACTGAGCGTTCAAAACATCTTTACTCGTTCATGTTGACTTCCATGTGTGAATTCTCAAAATCCTATCACACTGCAGCCATTCAGACAAATCTCTGTCTTGTAAAAGCCATGACAGAGTGTGGCTGCATCAGAATTAGCTTCCATGGGATTGTATAATGTTTTCTGACATTTTATGAAGCTGTGCTAATTAGCAATTAAGAATATTGTAAAATCTGCAACCAGAATTATTTTGAACTTTTATTTTTTTGCCTTTAAAAGCCAGTTAGATATTTCACAGGTGTATATGATGACGTCTGCATAAAAAAAAAAAAAAAAAGTTTTTTTTTTTTTATTCTTTTTAAATTAACAGGGAAAAATTACATTGGATGGCACAGTCTCTAATGTCAATGAGCTGGCTGATAAAACACCACTGACACTGATGACACCAGCGAACCATTGTGTACTGTGCTTCATCTTTAGTGTTCAGGGAAAACATGATCTGTAGCAGCTCTAAAGAGTGATTCTGATCTCCAGAGAGGAGTCTCAATGATCCCATTAACATTGATCGTGTTTGAAGAAGTCTCAGGCATAATACATTATTAATTTGACCCCCTTTCTGTTTGTTTTTTTAAATGGTTTCAAAAGAAACAAAGGACATTAGATAGAAATGTCTCCATTAAAATAAAGTAAGTGGTTGGGCTAAAACCCTCCAATGACAGGAAATCACAGGAAATCCAGAATTCAGAGTTGCTGCTCCCCCCGAGTGTCTCCAGACATCAGCTGAGCCTGTGTGCAATACTCTGCAATATTGAATCCCGGAGTAAGTTCAGAACAAGGTGACTCAAGATGAGTCACCTCCTTCCTGCAGGTTGTGTCCAAGCCTTAATGCATTTTTTGTGTATCTGACCAGTAACTGGCTCCTGGGTCTCACTCCCTTAACACATGGGATTGTTCACAGGAGTTTCATCTCCCATGAAAGACAAAATCATGCTAAGAGTGAAAAAATAGAAATTCTCAGGGGATTTGATGGAATTACTTTGCTTATGATGCTCATCTTCCAGGCTAGATGTATTCTTAATACAAAAATATAAAAAATCTGAGAACCAGAATACAGTACCTGACCAGACTTTTTTAGGTAATGGAAAATAATTGTAAGGGACCAGGTCTGCTCTTCCTAAGTTTAAAGTTTAAAGCTATCTTCAGGATGCAGAGGAAATGTTCAACTAAACACCACACCTGTTTCAAGTTTGCCAGCACAGTATTTTTTAGGTATTCCAGAAGAAGATGGAATTGCCCATGTCTGTGCAGAAATGCAAGTCTGGGGTGGAGCCAGCATGCAGAGATCAGAGCAGCAGAGAGCTCTGAGGTGATTTCATCTGTCAGGAGTCATTCCCTGATCCCCCATGCCTGGGAAACCTCTGACCTGCCCCAGAGCAGCAGAGGCCTTGACTCCACATTGTGTGTGAATGAAACAGAATGGAAACCTTGACACAAAGAACAGGATTGGCTCTTGACCCTCTGCACCCCCTGGCAAACACGTTAGAGTTCACAAAATGAGTGCATGGCTCCCTTCCTGCTCATCCCTCCCCACACCCCTCATAGCAACACCTCCTCATCACAGACTGACACGAAAAATCACCCCCAAACCAGGTTATGTGCCTTGGCCACTCCTCTGGGAGCAAAACATGTCACCCAGCCTGTGTGCATTTAAAGGAGTCACACAGGTCAGCCACACTGAACCCTAAGAGCAGAGAAAGCTCTGTGGCCACAGGAGCACAGGATTTATGACAAATAATCCCTCAAAAACTCCTGTTCCAGGTGTGCAACCACAGAGCTTCGTGGACCATGAAGATGCACAGAGCCCTTTTGGGTGTCGAAAAGCTTTTTCCATGCAGGAGAGCAGCAGTGGCCTCCTGTCAGTGCCAGGAAAGGAGCTGGGAATTCAGAGAAGAATTGGGAACCCAGCACTGAGCTGGGTTCAGCCAGATTGCTTCCACAAGCTCCAAAAGCTGCTTTTGAAACAAGCATGTGCTGTCTTTCTCAGGACAAGGATGCCTGATGTGCCACTCCTGCAGTGATCAGGGTTATTCAAGAGGCAGTGCTCACACAGCAGGGCAGAAAAACTCCTGGAAAGGAAAATGTTGAGGAAATCCTCACCAAAAATGGTTCTTCCCTCCTGAAATTTAAAACATCCAGGGACTTGCAGCCAATGGACAAAGCTGCTTATTCTGTTTTTATGGCCTGAGGGGGACAGAGTCCCAACAAAGATTTGTGGGCTGGGGTCACCAAGTGGAACTGCAAAACCAACTGCAAATTTCCTGCAAGTGCTCCAAAGTAAAAGATCGCCCTGGCATTGCTAATAGGTTTACTGAAGGAGTTTACTGAGCTGACAAATCAATACAAAACAACAGCAAAAATACCTTTTTCTTTTCCTTTACCAACAGCAAACTTTCCTAGTGGGAATGTCACTACTCAGAATTATAACTGTGCAGGTTTTTTGAGCACAATAAAGTCTTCAATTCTCTTTAAAAAATGATACTATAGGGAAAAGCATTCCTGCTTTGTTGTAACATATTTCCTTCTTTTTCTTTTTCTTTTTTTTTTTTTTTGAAGGTGAACCTTCAAAAGATTTCCACCTAGCATTTCTTCTAATGCGTGCAGTCTAATCTGGATGGTTTATTGTCCTTTGTTATCTAAAGTATAGGAAAATCTTATTTAATTTCCAATCAAGCCTCAATGATTAGGCTTTCAGTTTTCATGGTACTCTTTGTTGAATGAAAAGCAGCTTGTATATGGAATCATTCACATGTACACCTTGATCTCATACATGTACACACAGGTATCTCCATACATGTGTGTATATATATTTATACATGTCTAAAATCAAAGAAATGTCGTTGTTGAAGACTCCTTTCAGAGAACAAAGCAAAAACAGCAGGGGGCAAGCAGCAGCAGCAAAATGGGAAGAGCTTTAGAGTTCAGAGCATGAAAAGGATCCCAAACGTATAAGAAAGAGATTTGTGTAATAGCATTCCAGCATTAGGGAAATATCTGGTTATGTTGCTTTTTTAAGGTGCATCCCTGAGCAGCTGGTATCAATTACCACTGGCAGGTAAAACTCCACTTCTGCCTTTGTGCAAAAACACAGATTTCATTCTTTAGGGAAGATGTTGCCTACTTGCACCAATCAAAACCAAAACAAAGCAAAACAAAAAACACAAAAAACAAACAAACAAAACAACCAAAAAACCCCCAGAAAAAAACCCGAAAAAAACCCAGAACAGTGGAAATTCACATCGTTTTTGAAAAAGCAATTTAAAACAAAGTGCTTCTATTGAGAAATAGTTTTATATTTGTTGTGTGCATATTAAACTCAATACTACAAATAGTAGATGCTTCCTTTAAGAAAACTCAAACCTTGTACCCAGCTGAATCCCACCAGGCACTGAAAAACCAATAAAATCCAGACCTCAGAGATGATGGCAAGGATATTTCTAGTGGTATTGACTTCAAACAATTTGATTAAAAAATAAAAAATCAAAACAAGGATAATTGTGTCCTACAGAATATTAAATGTTCTTGCAAGTCTTTTCTCTGTAAATCTGTGGGCACAGCTCAGCACAGCTGGAGAGCAGCTCCCAAATTACCCTGGGAGGTTTTTCCCCTTCTTTTCTCCTCTCAGCCCACCCAGAACCTTTCTGTCCATTCAGAAATGAGGGACAGCCCTGTTAATAAGTTGTAAACCCCTCTCTGTTTAAAGGCAGACTAATTTAAGTACTCAAAGTCCACACATCTATTTGGAATTTCCTGACATTTGATATTTGCTCTGGAGTTCAGCAAGATTAACATTTCGAGGCCAAAGTCATTCAAGTCCTCAGAAAGTAATGCTTGTAATAAAATCCATGCCTGCCTTTATGCTGGCAGATGTTAATTATGTCTTTTCTACAGCACCAGATACCAGAGCAGAGCTAGAGCCTCTTGTGAAATGGTCTTGATCATTCAACACCTATCCAATTAATTTTAAATATGGAAAATAATGCTTTAAAAGCAATTTGCTTCCCTGGAGAGCTTCTATGGTCTAGGTGACACTGCCCATCTTCCTACTGCCAAAGTGGTTCTTGTTTGTTGATGGAGAAAATAATCTGAGTATTAAGAAGAAACCCTGCTTTAGCATCAAAAAATACTTTTACTTGGGAGCAGCTTGGGTGGAGGTGATGTGGTGTCTGCTCCCCCTCAGGTGAATTTGGGTCAGAACTTTGAAGGAGGAAAATGTGGAGAAAACCACAGCAAGGCATCCTCATCCAAGTTTTTCAAATCCCAAAGCTGCACATGCACACAGACACAAGGAGGCTGGAAAGGTGCTGCTCTGCAGAAGCCTGGAATAACCCAAGCCAGAGAAGGTAATTTCCTTTTCTTTCTCACCTTTATCCACACCTGCCACCAAGGTATATTTATGGGCCAATAACTGGTTCAGAGAGCTGAAAAACTCCCAAAAAATGACAGGAGGAGGCAGCTCCTGTGTGAGCCAGTGCAAGTTCCAGGTTAAGAGGAAAAGGAACAGAAGCACAGCCCCTCTGAGCTGAGCTGGGTTTCTGTCTTTTTTCCAGTCCTACAAGAGTTACAGGAGTGCTGAAGCCTGGAAAGGATTGCTGACCTTTGCCTGGACATTTGGTGGATACACAGCTTTTGCTACTTTAATTAAATGCAGGGCTGATAGCCTGGAGCAGTGGTCAGAAATTCATTAAAGTAATGAGAAGCCTTTGCAGCTACCTTGCAGGCTAGCTTTGTAAACTCTTCAGGCAATATTAGAGATTGCAGGGTTGAGAACAGGTCTAAAAATCTACTAGAGGAATAAATTATGATGGGGACTCATTATCAGATGAGAGAAACTAATCCAGATGGCTGGGAACAGGAAAGTTCACCCTGGTTCTGTTTATCTCAACTGAAATTTTTCCATCCCCAGCATATCAGGACTGGAGAGAATGTTTGCATAAAATTCTTATTTATAGATAGTTCTGAAATGTCCAGGGAAAGCATCTGATTCGCAGACATTAAGATGTAATTACATTTTAAATGCAGTTAATAAGATGGAAAAGTCTGAAAGATTAGACATGAATCCACATCTGAACTTTTCCCAAACCTCCCTTCCTGAAGCGCCTGCAGCAGAGGTTCCCTCAAGATGAACATCCTGAGCATCCCTTCCCTCACATCCCCTGTCAGATCTCTGCTCAAACCTCCAAAAGCCCAGCACACCCAGCGAGCCAGAGCTGTGAGATTCCCGTCTTCAAAAACCTGAGGAGGTGTCTCTGCAGTCTTGCTTCACACCCAGAGCACAGGCACTTGTTAAAACTCACAGAGGAATGGTTTTATTAGAATAAATGGTGAGCAATCTCACAAAAGCCTTTGCATTATCATTTAAAACTATATTGGCAAAAAAGCCTTCTGAGCTTCCAGTGCCTTAAATTTTCCAAACAAGAGCACACAGCTCATCAGTCCGAATGTAAAAAGTTTGCCGGGTTGATTTTATTTCCCTTGGCATCCTTCCCTTGTCTCTTGACAGAAGACAGCTCCATTGCTGTGCTGATAAAAGAGCAGCAGAGCTGTATGATACTGCCACCTCCATCAAAAATCGTTTCCTTGTCACAAATCTCTGCATTGTTGATGTAGCTGAGCGTGGCTTTGGTGCAGATTCCAGGGACTGTGCTGAGACACAGCACCTGTGTTTGCACTGGGCCTGGTAATTGTTTCAGGCACAAAATTCTTTTTATTTTTTGGTCTGTGCTCTGCTTGTCAGCGGCTTCGTGGGCAGGCTGTTGGGAAAACTGAGGCTTTGAGAGCCTGTTTTCGAGGTAATTAAAAGTAAAGATTTTTCCTCTTGTCTTCTTTGCTGCCCCAGGATTTTTTTGCTCTCGAGCAGAAACTCCCCATTGAAGCAAGCAGCGCTTTCAAGAACGACATCTCTGGTCAGCACAGCTGCACTTGTGCAGCTCGGATTTTATTGTGCAGGGCTGTTTGGCCAACTGAGAATGAGACAACAATTAGAATAAAGCTCTTGTAAAGCACCTGCATTTGGGCAGACCTGGTATGCTCTTTTAAGAGATAATATGCCTGGGAGAATGAGATGGCAGAATGGAGCTGAGATGTAAGCTCCTTTGAAAAACACCCAGCTCAGCTGTGCCCATGGGTACCGGAGCTGTTGTCATCTAAATAATCCCACAGTGAGTCACGACAGCAGAGCTCAGCTCCTGTGCCACAGGAACAAAGCAGGCAAAGAATCTCACCGTGCTCTCTGCGCAGGAGCAGCTTAAATCGGCCTGATTCAGACTGAGAGCAGCCCTGCCAGGGAGGAATTGGGGGTGCTGGACATGCCCTGGGCTGAGCCCCAGGGTGGGCAGCAGGGAGGGGATTCTGCCCCGCTCAGGTGAGACACCACCTGCAGGGCTGCCCCAGCACAGGGAGGAGCTGGAGCTGCTGGACAGAGCCCAGAGGAGGCTCCAAGCTGCTCCTCACCCTGGAAACAGCCTGGGAGAGCTGGGGTGCTCATCTGGAGAGGAGGAGATTTGGGGTGAGTTATGGACTCCAGGTACTGAAGGGAGCCTGTAAGAAAAATGGAGAGAGACTTGGGAAAAGGGATGGAGCAGTGGGGGAATGGCTTCCAACAAAAAGAGGCTTAGATCATATATTGGAATTAAATTATTATTATTATTATTATTATTATTATTATTATTATTATTATTATTATAGTAATTTCACAATTATCAGCCGCACCTGATTATAAGCTGCACAGCCGGGTAGCCGGGTAGACCACAGGATTTGTCCATATATAAGCCGCATCTAAATATAAGCCACATTTTTTTTTTTAAAAGCGAGGATCCATGTGCGACAAAGTAACGAGTTAGTAACAGAATGGCGCCAGCGTGGGGTTTGGTGTCAGGTGCTCAAGTTGCAAACAGTTTTCATAGACCAGCCAAGCCTTTAAAGGCAGCCCCAGGCGCCCTCCCCGGCCGGCTCTCACTTCCGGGTTGGCATTTCGCTGGGATTTGTCCATAAATAAGCCGCACCTGATGATTAGCCGCACTGCTGGGGTAGGCTGGATTCTTCAATGGAAAAGGTGCGGCTTATAATCGTGAAATTATATTGGAAGGAAATTATATTGGAAGAAATTTTATTGGAAGGAATTATTCCTTTGAGGCAAGGAAGGCTCTTGGATGGAATTCCCAAAGAAGCTGTGGCTGCCCCTGGATCCCTAGAAGTGCCCAAGGCCAGGCTGAACTTTGGGGTTTGGAGCACCTGCACATGGCAGGGGTGGAATGGGATGGGATTTAAGGTCTCTTCCAATCCAAACCATTGAGGGATTCTGTGATGACACCACTTCCAGCTGGATATACAACTTATATATAGATAAAATATTAATCTAGTAAACAGAAGCTCTTAGCTTTAGTCTGCACAACTCTTTTTAGGTTCTCTCTTTTTTTTTTTTTTTTTTTTTTCTTCCTTCCTACATTTTCTACTTTATATTAGTCACTAAAAAAAAGGCAGTTAAATAAATACAGCTGCAAATCTTCTCATGGCCTGGCCTCCCATCCTCTCCTCAGAAGGGTCAGGATCCAGTGGAAAAGGCACTCAACAGCCACCTCCGGATTGTCTTCATTTGTAACTTTGGGAAATGAGGTCAAGAACAAGTTTTTCAAATTCAGAAATAATTTTTCAAATGATTGCAGTGAGGTTCAAGTGTGACACTTGGAGGTCAGTCAACAGACTTAATAAGCACTGATCAGACACTGGCATGCCAGACTGAAACCCATCTTTGGCTCCATGAAATTAAGAATTTAAGGATTTGGGGAAACACTGACATACTAATATTTCCTTTGAAAATGAGGAAAAGAACATTTATTATTTCCAGATATACTTCTGTCACATGAAACAGCTGCAGAAAAGTTTTACTTTAACATTTTTACCCTTAATTTTTTATTTTTTTTTTTAAAGTATGAAGTAATTTCGTGGCAACACAAGTAGGAACACTCTGAATTAAAGGTCAGGATATTTCATTACAGCCACCCCTTTGGAGCAGCAAGAAGGAAAATCTTTCAAACATCTTTCAAACTGTCTCTCAAGTGCTCTGTATTGCAAATGCCCTCTGTTGAACTTGTTTGGGTTTTGCTGGGCTTAGGGAAGGAAATTTTTGGAGTTGGTGTGACATAAATGCTTGTTATTGGCACACAGACATTCAGAAATGATTGCTTGGAAAAGCTGGAGCTGCATTGCTTGGTGGTTAGAGAAAAAGAAAAAAAAGGAAAGAAAACAGAATGATGTTATTTGTTACATCCCTGCATTTGCCTGATAAACTTAATTTTGGTGAATAACCCATCTAATATGCAGTAAATCGGTATAAATATATCAGTAGTCAATAAAAATATTACTGACAAGAAATATAAAAATGTCCTGATAAATATAAATATTTTATTTTATATAAAATTCCAATCCAATCTGATGTGTCTGTATTATGTATAGGAAATAGATGCATAAGGAATTAAGCATATTAGTGCTAAATTAACAAGCAAATGTTTACAAAACGAATATATAAAATAAATAATGTGCAAAAGACTACTTGTGAGTGATTTGTAAAGTTAATTTTCTCAGGAATCACGCTGACTGCAGGCCTTCTGCCAGAGCCAGGTTAAGGCAGGATGAATTCATGGAGAAATATATAGTTATAGCATCAAAAAGTCAAAATAATGTAGGAGTTCTTCCTGAAATAAAGCTGGTTTTTTCTGTTCTATTCATAGTTACTGGACAGAGACAAACATAACCAAAACAAAAGCATTAACAGACCACATTTAATTCCAAATTATTCCAACTCACTATCATAATGACTTATATGATTAAAGCTGCATACAGATTAAATACTACAATATCTACATTACTGGGCATATTCTGTCAATATTTCATACCATCCAATTATACATAGGAACTCATTAAATAGCTTAGAAAATTTTAAAATATCTTGTAGAAGCATATATGAATCAGTACACCAACCTATAAACATCTGGTAGATTATGGACATTCAGGAAATGGAGTTTGGAGATATTTAAGAAATTTCAGATTTTACTCACAAGAATTTTCATTGAATCTCAATCATTTTTTAATTCTGACAATTTTCCTTCATTAAAAAATGGACATGCCTGTGTAACCAATTAAATTCTGTCTGAAATGTCAGCTTTTACCTCTGAATCATTCTGCTGTCATAAGCCTCTGGTTCCCAGGAATATTTCATATATGCTTGGAAAACTCCCACGGACTGGAGTGATGATGCCAATATAAGAGCAGAACCAGACAAATTACACCAGTGTAAAAGAAAATGTGTGTTATCAGCATCAGAGTCATTCCAAATGAGTTGATTTTAGTTAATGGGTGAGAAAAGCAGTGCAGAACTGAAAAAAATAGTAATAAGGGCTTTAATGCTCAAAGCACCTCACAGTTATTTCAGAAGTAGTAATTTTGATTGCATGTTGTATTTGTGACAATTGCAACCTCATCAAATATCCTTACAGAAAATTTCCCTCGTAGATGACCCTAAAATCTCAGCACCTAAGCCTGTCTTAAAAATCAGCAACTTGACTTTCAACGACACTGAGTAGGGAAGCAGCTTAGAGTGCAGTGAAAAATCAGATGCTTTGGTCAGGTATGCAGAGTTTAATAACTCATCCCAGTCCCTGGCACTCCCTGGAAGACATCTCTCCTCCTTTAAAATCCATTTCAATTCAAGCTGCATTGGTCAAACCTGACCCTCACTGTCTGGAGCTGAGATATTTCTGTATATCCATTTTAATTCCCATGCAATGAAGTATGAATCACTCCAGAGCTCAGGCAGCTCTCGAATGTGGGCAGCTTGATTGATCCATCTTTGAGAATGGTACAACATGCCCAGACACTGTAAATATCCATAAATCCAAATCTGTTTCCAGCCTTTGGAACAGGTTGAGGCTGGAGCACATAATTTAGATTTGAGTGGCTACGTGCTACAAAGTTTGCACAGAACATCTAATAAATAACACTTTCAAAAGTCCAAAAATGTCAACAATTTACAGAAACAAGAAAAAGAGACAAATAACTGTCTCTGCCAAATATCAACTCCCTATTGCAAAAAAATTAGCAGTGCCAAGTTTTCTCAAAGAAAGAAACCCTGTGGGTCCTTTCTGTTCCAACTGCAGCAAAGAATGCTTTATTTCCTTCCCTTGTTCTGGTACATGTGCAGAGCATTTTAGATGCTTTCTGCAAACAAAATAAAGAGGAAATATTTTCTTGACCTTAGTGCTTGGTGCAGAGAATTCCAAATGGCTGGGATTTTGCACAGCCAGGATACAGGCAGGTTGACATTAACAATGAACTGGAATTGCCAGTTCTTAGAGCAGCACAGGATGGGTCAGTGCAAACATTTCATACCTTGCTTAGCAAGATCATGCTTCGATATTTAAATCCATATTCATTTGGGGTTTCAGTTCATCATTCTTAGTTTTGCAAGTGCCTGAATATAAGTGAGATCTGCAGACAAAAGCAGCTGCACATCAAGAGGAATAGAAATACATGGGGAGTTCTGAGTCCTAAACTCCCTATTCCAGCAATATTTCTAATGCCATCTGTTGTTGCATTTCAATGTTGTTAGTCTTCTAACATTGGCTGATTAGTCTTTCCTTGTGCATCCAAAAGAATGGAAATGCCTCAAAATACATTTTTACAGTAGAGACTGCACTAAATGGGGAAAAAATGGCACAGAATCAGTTCATGCTAATGGAAGGCAAAGGAGAGAAAATAGCTAATTTGGATGTCCTAATTATTAAAATGCAATTAAGTATTTGCACTCAGAATATTTAATATAGCATTTACCTCTTTACAGTGTAATCTTGTAGGTGAACATCCATCACGTTTCACTGCATATGATTTACTGACACACTTCTGGGGACAAACAAGGGACAAATACAGAAGGACTCAAGTGTTTAGAGATGCACAAAAAAGAGAATGCAGCAGGACAGTAATTTCACAACTATACTACACACCGGACTATAAGGAGCACTTTGTTTTTGCAAGATCCATGAGCAACAAAGCAACAAATTAGTAACAGAATCGCACGATCGTGGGGTTTACTGGCAGGTGCTCAATTTGCAAACATTTTTCATGGATCAGTGTAGCACTTCCGGGTTGGCAAATTTCCAAACTTTGTCCATATATAAGGCACACCAGATTAGAAGGCGCACTTCTGGGTTTCAATCAAAATATTAGTCAAAAGAGTGCGCCTTATAGTCGTGAAATTACTGTCATTTGCTTGAAGGCAGCTCGAGTTGACTTTTCCTGGTGCTGGGGTGCGGCAGGACTGCCCTGGCAGGGACCCAACCCCTTTCCAGCCCTCTGGACACAGCTCTGCAAGGTCACCCCAAGGCATGAGGCTCTGTCCAGCCTTGCTGGAATCACTCCTGCAAAGAACAGGATGCATCAGCCTGAGAAAAGTGCAATATTAGCACTTGGGCAGCCCCAAAAACTTGAGCCTTGAAAGGCTACCTAGGACAGAGGCTAGACAGAGTTAAAGGAATAAAGCGGGTATTTCTTAAAACCCTTCACAGGATTCACCTTGGGCAGTGCAAGAGCCTGGCCACGGTTACACCCAAGATGGAAGCCCCAATTTTTCACACTTTTATCAGTTTTGTTCCATTTCCACCTTGGGGTTCATTGTCCAATTCCAGCCCCAGGTTCTGCAGTCCCACCCTCCCAGATTCTCCCCTCAATTCCCTGGTTGCACTTTTTGGGGCTGGAGCTGCAGCGTGTCCTTGGTTCCGGGGCTGGACAAGGATTGTTGTGTGTGCCTGAGCTGGGAGGAGAACCTGGAACACTTTGTGTGGAGTTCAAAGTTAAATCCCAGTGCAGGGCAGAGTCTGGAATTTATGGAAGCTGGAATGAAGGCAGCAGCAGCTGTGGTACCACTGCTGAAGGTTCAGCAGCTGGGGGTGGGAGCTGCTGTCCCCAGGGCTCTGTCAGGGCACTTTGTCCCTTCAGGAGCTGGGCTATGCCTGCAGCTCCACTCTGCAAGTGACAGAAGTTCTGAGAAGCTGGGGATGTGCCCAGCAGCTACAAGAGAGCCTGGAGGAAAGAAAATGTGAGAGTGTGTGTACCATGAGAGAGCAGGGAGGGAAACACAGATTAATGTCATTTCCCTCACACACGAGCAGCGTTTGGGAGTTGTGACCCTTGCACAGAGAATGGAAATGGAGATGGAAAGACCTAATTAAAAAAAATAAAAAAATAACAAAATTAACAAAACCAAAAAGCAGCAAAACCAAAATCCTACATGAAAACTGCAAAGGCACAGAGAGAAGGATGCTCTGGATTTTTCCAGCATTGGCTACCCATAAATTCAAACACCCCTGGAATTCCTGTAGTCTCTGTAGATTAAAGCATCACCTCTTCCTCTGGAATTCCTGCTTCTTGTGGCTGATTACTACAAGGAAATAGGAAGTTCAGGAAGATTTCTATTTCCCCTCAGTATTCTGAAAGTTGGAATGTGCATTTAGCATCTCTCTACACTTTTGACTATCTCTAATTATGGATGATTCATGTTGTAACCCTGAGTGCCTTGGTGGAAGCATTTGCCTACAGCATCAGGCATCTCCACCTGTGGATCAATTCGAATAAACAGAAATATTCCTAAATAACCTTCTCACCTGAAGCTAAATGAGACAAGAAGAGACAAAAATCTTGTTTAAGCAAACACTACATCTTTGCCAACAGTTTATAACTTGCACACAGTCTATGGAAGTGTGAAATGCATTTAGCTTTTTAAAATGTATTTCCAAGATTTGCAGAAAAAAAGAATTAAACTTGTACTAATAAGCTTTTTTTTTTTTTAATGAACACTACATTATCAGCAAGATTATCCTTATTTTCAATCAATATAAGTCAGATGTGGAATTCCTTGCAATATAACTGTCCTGTATTTGTCTTTCCTACTTTGAAAGAACCTAAAATGCATTCATATGGTAAAGCTTATTCAGGGATCATGCAAAATAAATGCATTTTCCTGAAAGATCCATTTCAGTCTCCTGCATACAGGTGTACTGAAGTCAGGCTATGCATATTAAATCTCAATGTAAAAAAAAAATGAGAGGAAAAAATATTGCTATGCCAGCAGTTTCTGCTGTTTCCACAAGTAAGTGGATGTGCAGATGCACAGGATACTTCAGCAGAAGCAGGAGAATGTTTGCATTATTTCTTTTTCTCCCTGCTTCCTCTCAGAGCTCTCAGCATACAGGTCTGATACTGTACCTAAGAAAGAGAGAGAAGAAAGAACTTTACAAATTGTGCCAAATAACATTAATCCATTGAAAAGGCCATAAATTAATCCTCTCTTTTTGGAGACTAAGAGCTTGATATCAGTGAGCAAGTATTCTAGGAGCTCTTATTTCATTCCTGAATTGAGAAACCTTCATTAATTTGGGCCATTAATTGTGGAGATTCATTACTGGCATATTTTCATCATTTTAGTTTCCTTTTAATGTATTCTTAATGAAATGCTTCTATTTTCACACAGGCCTTCTATAGCAGAATTAACTCGGGAGCTTTGCAGAAGCTGCTCTATAAAGAAGCAGATGAATGAGCCATGAGCTTATCATAAACCACTGTGATTTACTAATAATGCTGAAGCACATTGGTATCAGGCACTGGAAAGGCTCTGTGTATTAATTGTTTTCTATAGTGTGGCAATTCTGCCCTTTAAAACACACAAATCTGTGAACTCCTGGCTTACAAGCAGCCAATTTATCTCCTGGGTGGTAAATATTAGTTTCAGGTGCTCTTCCCTCAGCTCTGTTTTCCTTCCAAACCTCCACATAACTTCCATTAATGGGATGTGTGAAATGCAGAGAGGGAAAATGGGCTCCTGATGTGGGAAAGAGGGATCCAGGAAAACCTGGATGAGCAATATCTTAATTATCTGCATGTTACAGACATTCAGAAAATAGGAAATGAATAATAGGAAAATACCCAGACAAACATACAGCCAAATGTAAACACGGAAACAACACAGCCACCCTCAGAAAGTGCACAGCTTCTTCAGAGTGCTGAGATAAACCTAACGAGGTTAATTGGACTGAACACCCCAAATGATTTACAACAACTCCTTGTCTGTTCTCCAGATCCTTCCCTGTGTGCCTTTGCAAGGGTGAGAGCAAAAAGGAATTCAGAATTTATTGAGAGGCCCTTCATGTAAAAGTGATGATTACAGGTGGCAGCACAGCTCACTGTGAGTGGTGTCTGTCCATTGCTTTCCCAATCCTACTGACAAATTCAGTTTACAGATAACAGAAAATACTTCTAAAATAATTTCAAATTCTTAGCTTTACATTTCAATTACAGAGGGGAGTATAAAATGCTCATTGAAAACACCTTTGGCACTTCACTGTGGTATAATTTATAGAATTTTTTTCCTTCCATAGATACAACGTTAGGCATCATGTTATTAATTGGATGGATGTTTTCAAAACTTACTTCTCTAGCAACTTTCTCAAGTCATGCTGGTAAAATCGCACTAAAACCAACTGCAGCTACACAAATGCTCAGTGGTTAGGATTTGGAGTAGCATTATGTACTCTATTCCTAATCTGTACATTTTTAAGCATGTTTCTCATGTCATTAACTCCATTACAACCCTAACATTAATTGTACCTCAAATAGATGAGTGGCCTGCACTTCAGCTTTAATTTTTTTTTCCCCAGAATAGAGGAAGGATGAAAAAAGAGGGGAAACTGTTTGTGTTAACTGAACTTTTAATTCCATTTCAAAGTCAGAAATCTGCTTGCTCAAACTATAATTTTAAAGAACAATTTGTCTTGCAACAAACAAAACTGGCAAAAACAACACGGTGTTAAATGCAATTTTTTCCTGAAAGAAAGTATTTTAGGAATATTTTTATGTTTCACCCTCATGCCATAACATTTCATAATGCTGTATTCTTTTGGCACAAATGTCCTTAAATGTCACCAGCTCATTAGTACAAACATACTCACTCCTGCTTATAATTCCAGGTTATTTCTGATTAAAGTGCGTTTTTTAAATGGTACCTGCTCACTGAGGATTAATTAGAAGCATCTCCTTGAGAAGTTAATTTCTAAAAGCTAACCTATACCAGTATTTGCACATAACAATCAGAGAGTTAAATGATGAATTCCAAATTATTTGCAGCGCAACTGCACATCAGTCTTGGTTACTAATCTTTCTGTCTGGGGTTACAGTACAGGATGTGATCAAAGGTCTCTGTTCTGTCACCATCTGTTGAGGGTGGGGCAGTGACCCTGATCTCCATGGGAGATATTCTGCTAATGGGCCATCCATTGAAACCAGGTGGGGCAGTGTTCTTTCCATAGGGGACATCTCCTGTTAATGGCCATATGTTATAAACCAGCTGGGGCAGTGTTCTTTATCTTTTCACAACCCATCCTTTCTGCAAGGAGTTCTCTTCTGCTCATGGCCATTGAGTCCCATTGTGTGACTGATAAAATTACTTCATCACATAAAGTTGCTCCAGACAGGAAGAAGAGCTCAACACTTCTTACCAAGACAACAACAAAAATTTTGAAACAGTAAAGTAGCTCTTTCTACACGAGACTCCAAAAACACCCCGAACTTCTCCACATCACCCTAAACCTTCAAAAAAAAACCCTGCACCTTCTACAGGAGCACTGCTCCAACTGAAGCACATCTGTCTCTGCAGGAGGATGCAGCCACCATTTAACAGCACTGCTGCCAACACCCTGACTGCTGGGGTGTCAGGTTGTACTCTGACTTTGTCAGGGTTTCGGGTTTGTTCTTTGTAGTACTGTATTTCTATTTTAATTTTCCTAGTAAAAAACTGTTATTCCTAATTCCCATACGTTTACCTAAGAGCCCCTTAATTTCAAAATTATAACAATTTAGAGAGAGGGAGTTTACATTCTCCATTTCAAAGAGAGGCTCCTGCCTTTCTTAGCAAACACCTGTCCTCCAAATTAAGACACTTTCCTAGAACCCTAAATAAAAAGGAAAAAAAGTGAGCTGTATTATGTGCCCTTACATAGAAAGTGCTGTGTACTTCTGTAACAAAGATAAAGCTACCTAGAAGAGATAAAGTTACTTGGAAAAGATAACACAGAATGGAAATGTTGAATTTAAGTGAAAAAGAGAAGACCACAACCTCCCCAAGACAGAAGATGATGGGAGTGATTTTTTCTTCAAGTGATGCCACTTTTTGCTGCTCTCCAGAAGCTCTGGGATTTAGGAATGTTTATACTGAAAAGGCATTTCAACAATTTCATCCAAAACTTCAAATCCATCAAAACCGATCTGAAGTTCTTCTTTCTGAAGTTCTTATTTAACCTGGGGTTTTTAACATATACATCCAGTCTGAACTGGTAGAATTCCCTCCAGCTAACGCAACTCCTGGCAGCTTCCCAGCTCGTTGGGCTACACTTTTGGCTTTTTAATTCTGCAAGCACATCCACCCCACTCCCAGTATGATTTCAGTGATCTATATTTTTCCCTGTATTGACAGAGTTGTTTATGGCACTCCTCAGGTACAGGCCTTGGGTCCCATTCTCCATTTATCTGCTCCCATTAAGTGCTGTCGTTAAAGACATTTCGACAGCTCTCTCGGCACTCCACCAATGTTTGTGACATTAAGCCTTGAATGTCTTCAGATTTCCTACAGCTAAATGTTGACAAGCTTGAATTCTTATTTATTGGCTCCCTGCAGTAACAAACTGCATGTTCCTCTCTGACAGTTGCTTTCATGATGAGCTCTGCTCACAAAAGGTTGATGTTTTGAAGCAACATTTGAGCAAACCCCTGCATTTTAAGGGCCAAATTTACTGCAGCACTAAAAAAAGCCTTAACAACACATCGATATAAAGGGATATAATGAGATGTTTAAATGGTGTTCTGAATCATATGGGCTTGTTTCGAGCAAACAATTCCATCAGAAAAGAAATTTTGGCTTTTGTTTGAATAGGGGATGGGGATAGAAGTATATGAATTCCCAGTTGTATTGAAGGACATGGCTCTCAAAATCACAGATTAGTAAATGCAGATCAGGATTTTATATCACTGTCCAGCACCTACAAAACACTCAGAACTTCTAAATTAGTTTAGTTCCTGTGTTACTTCCTTTTAGATATATTCCACCAACAGTCAACTAAACAAGCTGAGCCAAGAACCTGAGCTCAGGGATTTTTTTTTCCCCATTTTATATTAAGTTGAATGTCTTAAACAATACAGAAGAAAGTAGAGTAGTAATTTGTTTTGCTCAGCTAAAGAAGAAGAAAAAAGCCTCAATTAAGGTACAATTAATAATTACAGTAATTTCACGATTATAAGCCGCACCTTTTTCATTGAAGAATCCAGTCTAGCCCAGCAGCGCGGCTAATCATCAGGTGCGGCTTATTTATGGACAAATCCCAGCGAAATGCCAACCCGGAAGTGAGAGGCGGCTGGGGAGGGCGCCTGGGGCTGCCTTTAAAGGCTTGGCTGCTCTATGAAAACTCTTTGCAACTTGAGCACCTGACACCAAACCCCCCGCTGGCAGCTATTCTGTTACTAATTTGTTGCTTTGTTTCTGTTGCTAATTTGTTACTTTGTTACACATTGATCCTTGGGGGGAAAAAAAAAAAAAAAGTGCAGCTTATATTCAGGTGCAGCTTATATATGGACAAATCCCGTGGTCTACCCGGCTACCGGGAGGTGCGGCTTATAATTGTGAAATTACTGTGTATATATATTTTTAAAAGCCAAAAACCCCCTAGAAAAAGCTATGGCTGAGTTATCACAAATTCGGAATCTCCGTGTTAAGCCAATACATAAAGTCAGCATATACAAAAACATAAATATTCCCTAAGCAGGTCAGAGATTTTTAATATAGACAGTGTATTGGAATATTTGTTTACACACAGCCCACCAATCCTGTATTTACCAGCAGATAAAAAGGGCATGTTATTGTACTAACTGCTGTGTACTAGAAATGTTCAACCATGGACTAAAAGGAGCAGATAATGAAATGATAGTGCAAAAACTTTGTTCTGTATTCCTTCACCCTTTGAACAGGGGTGACACAAAAATCTTCATATCCTGTGCCTGCCCATTTCCTTCAGCCCTGTGCTGCTGTACTCAATATTCAATCCTGGGTATCGTTCTGCCTTGGAATCGTAAATCACTAAATCTACAGCTGGCAAGGGCAAGAAACAAGGTACCCAGGAGGCAGAATAAGCAATTCACAAAAGCCATAAGGCCGAGGGAGGAATGTGTTCTCCTTGTTTTCTGGGCTGCAGTACTTTTCCAAAGGTTCAGAAACAGGTATTTACCAACAAGAGTCAAGTGACTTGACTCTCATTTTTTCCTGTGGTATCAGCAGGATAACATTGATTTATTTGGGGACAAGTTCAAGCCCAGCATTTGTTTTTTGTAGACTGCCTCTCTAAAGGTGAGACTCATAGTTCAAATCTTATACACCAAATAAATTCCACTTAAATCTACTGTGATGGCTTAATTGGGGTGTATGACTCGTGTTGGCCTCCTGCAGAGTGCTGAATTCCACTCTGTTATTTGACCTTATTGTGAGAGCAGTGTTGCATCTTTTACTGTTTGTTTTATTCATGATCCAAAGGTGAATGCAATAAATAAAAGCTTGAAAAAAGCATTCTTGAAGCAATTCCACTGCTGGAGGAGAGCACTGTTTACCTTACCCCTAGGTGAGCAGTGGGGCTGCAAACACCAGCAGTGCTCAGGTTAACTGCTCATTCCAGACACATGGCTTGGCTTCATTTATAATTTTACCATCACCCCAAAATCCCAGCCTCAGACTGCACATGGTATGAACTGTAGGCAATATAAAACACATGACTTCTTTACCAAACAATTCCCAACTTACGGGAAATGGTCACATCCAAGACAAGCACAGGGAACAATTTCCTTGCTGGTGACTGAGTAGGATTTTCAGATATATACACAAAGTGAACATCACACTAAATTTGTTCCATCAACACATAAACCACCTTTTGGTTAAACTTCCAAGGGAACCAGTGTGCATGGAGAAACCACCTTGCTTTATCAGAACATGACTGTGCTCACATTAATAAAGACCAGCACTGGTAACATATTAGTAAGAGAGGTTTGTTTTCTCAAACCAAATGAATAGATTTAATCTTTCAGATGTGGCTCACTCAGCTGCCTCGTGGAGAGTTTTTAACTTTTCCATCTTTAAGGTTATGTGTGTGCCCAGTGAGCAAGGTGTCTGAAAAATCACAATCTCCTGTTGGCACAAAACCCATACCTGGAGGGCTCCTGAGTTTCTCTGCCTGCATTTCACCATTCCCCTGGCAGTGCAGAATTCCACACTGCTGCTCTGCACCAAACCTAGTCCGGCCATGACTCAGCCATGACATCAGGATGGAGAGAGCCAGAGTGCCCCAGTCCAGAGCAGAGAAATGCAGTGCCCAGGGATGCACAAATGTGTTTTCCTTCTGAAATACACCCATGGCTCCTCGAAAATTACTTAAAACCCCAGCTCTAAAAGCTTGAGTGGGCTTAAACACAGTCATGAACTCATTGTATTACAGTAATTTCACGACTATAAGGCACACCCTTTTGACTAAAATTTTGATCGAAACCTGGAGATGCGCCTTATAATCCAGTGGTGCGCCTGACATTTGGACAAAGTTCAGAAATTTGTCAACCCAGAAGTGAGAGCCACAGCAGCGGGAGCCAGGGGCAGCCGTGAGTGCCGGGGCCCACGACATGGAGAGGGCGCCTGGGGCTGCGTTTAAAGGCTGCGCCCATCTGTGAAAAATGTTCGCAAATTGAGCACCTGCTAGTAAACCCTACGGTATGTGGATCCTGGCTTAAAGAAAAAAAGTGCGCCTTATAGTTCAGTGTGCCTTATATGTGGAAAAAGTACGAAAATTTGCTGACGGCCAGGAAGTGCGCTTTATAATCCAGTGCGCCTTATGGCTGTGAAATTACTGTACTCAAAACTCCATCTCAAAAAGCTTGAGTAGGCTTAAACACAGCTATGAAATCATTGTATCACTCTCAAAAGTTCATGTTTGCAAAGTGTCTCCTCCTGTGCAGAAGGAATTGTGCTGAGCTCTTCTGCAGGTGCAAAGCAAATCTCTCTTCTCTCCTGGCCACTGCCCACAACCCCACTGGGCACAGATCCTTCAATATTGACCCAAATGGAGCAAGGAAATACAGATGCTTTGGGAAAAGCAATGTGACACAGTAAAAACTCAACCCAAAACTGCTTCCCTTGGTGCCACCATCACCTGCATCCTGCAGGGACAGTGTCACCTTGCAGGTGTCACCAAATCCCCTGCTAAAAACCATCCTCATAAAACAAACACACTGCTGCCCTTTAAAGGGAAATACAGCCCATGACCCTGTTCCAGGAGATTTTTGTGTCTCTTACATTTTTTAAGCTACAGATACTAAGTCTAGAGCAAAATGTCAGCCATTCATATACTTTAGTAGTTTAAGGAGAAGAATTAGTCGATGAAGAAGAAGAAAAATCCCCTAACCTTGCAGTTTTACTCTATTTCTAGATATTGATTGCACTGTAGCTCATAATATCCACTTTACCAAGAGGAGAGGGGCAATAGCAGCAATTACCTGTTCACAAAGAGAAATATAAAAGCTCTACCAGGAACAGTGTCTGAAATTAATTTAGGAGTAGATTTAGATGAATTTTTTTTGTCTGATCTTTTAAAGGGACTTATAAGCTAAATATGTTTCATTAACTACTCAATATTTCACAAGACAGAACAAGCTCCATAAGAATTGTTAAAATTTAAAAAAAAAATTAAATATAAATTTCATCTTGATGATCCTAACAAATTGTCTTTAATCTTTAATAAAATTATTCAAAATTAGGAGTCTTCAAACAAGACCTCCAACATGAAGTAAAATTTCAGAGATCCCCCAAGTTCCCACCTGATTTTTGGGGGGTTTTTTGGTTGGGTGATTTTTGTGATTTTTTTGAGGAATGAACAAAATTGGATCCAAAGAGTAATAAGTATTTCTATATTATAATATGGCAAGGAAAAAAAGAAAATGCTTTCTTATCACTAATTAGAATTCTCCACCTGAATGCATTTAATGACCCCTCAGGCTGGCCTGGAAATGAACTCCACTTTGCAAAAACCTAGAGAATAAATGCACAGCCTTACTCTGGTGTGGTTATCCCAAAGGTCTAAAGGAGGAGAATATCCAGGACCATTCCAACTTTCTTTTGACTGCAGAAACCTAACAATAAATTCAGAAGGAAAAAAGGCGGTAATAAATATATTTTCATATTGTACATCTTCAATTCCAGTCTGCAGACAGCTCCACAGAGCTTCCTCCCTTCTGGAAATTGCTGACAAATGTTCTGATGTCCCAGCAGCCAGGGAGGAGCTCAAGGCACTGCCCAAGGTTCAGCACACAGGGAGGGACCAGAGAGACTTTGAGGAGCAGATGCAAAGATGCTCCTCAGCTGAGCAGGAAAACACATTTCAATATAAGCAAAATAATTCATGAGTTTAAACATTCTAATCCATCACAGTTAGCACCCAGCTCCCTGGAAACTCCTCTGTAAAGTGTCAGGGAAAGTCAGATATAAACACATTAAAGTCCAGCAAGAGCCACTGAGATCACTGTACCTCAAAATCACTTATTAGTCAGACTAATTTAAGGTAGCACTCTAAAAATAAGCCTCTGCTCCATAGGGCTAAGCCATGAATCACCATAATATATGAATCATAACTTCAAATGCAGTAATGAAAAGACATGGGAAAATAATACGGTTTGCTCAGGAGAGTGCTTATTATTCCATTTCACAGAAGACTGAAAAAAAGCTGGTTTCATTATTTTTATATAATCATTCTAAATTGCAAAGTCCTCCACACATCCAGGCTATTTAAATACCATTTTAACAATGTAATTGCTAGAGATATTTCTGTCTTCTTTTGAAAAAAAACCCAAAAAACTACACCAGTAACAACATCTTAATTTATTTTCTTTTTTGTTATTCTATGGGGCTGACACCTGGCAGAAACTATTTTGTTTATATTCCTTCCTATGGGGGTGCTCAGCTGGAGAAGGCCCAAGTGAATAATTAACTAATCAGTGGAAGCACAGTGCACTTCCAGCACAGAGGAAATCTTGGGATTCCCAACCTGTGACAGAGATAATTTCACATGCAAGCACTAATGTCTCAGAATTCTAGATCTTTACACAAAAAACCAATTACAGTAATTTCACGATTATAAGCCGCACCTTTTTCATTGAAGAATCCAGCATACCCCATCAGTGCGGCTTACATTCAGGTGCGGCTTATCTATGGACAAATCCCAGTGAAATGCCAACCCGGAAGTGAAAGCCGGCTGGGGAGGGCACCTGGGGCTGCCTTTAAAGGCTTTGCTGGTCTATGAAAACTGTTTGCAACTTGAGCACCTGACACCAAACCCAGCTGGCAGTGATTCTGTTACTAATTTGTTACTTTGTTACACATGGATCCTTGGGGGAAAAAAAAAAAAAATTAAAAAAAAAAGAGGCGGCTTATATTCAGGTGTGGCTTATATATGGACAAATCCAGTGGTCTACCTGGTTACCAGGAGGTGCGGCTTATAATCAAGTGCAGCTTATAATTGTGAAAATACTGTAAATATTTGTTCTGGGCTTTGGTTGGGGCACTCAATCTTTTATGCATTTAATGGCTGTGGACTGTGCTCGTCTAAGCTTTAATTTCTGCAGGGACACATTGGCATGAGGAATTTATCAACAAATTTAACAAAAATTCCATATGACATTTGGTGCTACCTCCCTTCTGCAGAGGAGGTTACACACTCAAGGTGTAATATTATCCACATTCCTCTGGAGTTTGAAAAGCTTTGTGTACATTCTTGATCCAAACTCCAATTCCTATCCAGAGGAGCAGATTATCAAATTTTTGGAATTCTGATCTCTCCTTTTAGAGATAAAGTGTCCAGGGACTGGAATAAAGGTGTTGAACTTAAATTTGCTTAGACATGTGCTGACCTTCCCCATGAACTCCACAGTTGTTACAAATATTATATACACTGGGCTTCCACCTTAGGGTTTGAGCACCAAACCACATTTTCCAGTTTTTCAATTGTCTTGGGTTACTGTACAAGATGTGATGAAAGGTCTCTGTTCTGTCACCATCTGTTGAGGGTGGGGGGCAGTGATCCTGATCTCCATGGGAGATAGTCTGCTAATGGACCATCCCTTGAAACCAGGTGGGGCAGTGGTTTTTTATTTCCAAAGGAGATATCTCCTGCTAATGGGCAATCCATTGAAACCAGCTGGGGCAGTGTTCTTTATCTTTTCACAACCCATCCTTCCTGCAGGGAGTTCCCTTCTGCTCATGGCCATTGAGTCCCACTGTAGAACTGATAAAATTACTTCATCCCATTGGAAGTTGATCCAGCCAGGGGGAAGAGCCCAATGTTTCTTATCAAGATAAAACCAGGGGTTTTGGGAGACTAAGGCAGCACTTGTTCCCCTGGACTCCAGAGGGAAACTGGACTTTACCACATTATTACTTGATCTTTGTCATTGTCATTGCAGGAGGACTTTAGTCACCATTTAACTGGACTGCTACCAGCACCCTGCCTGACAGAGTGTCAGGTTGTATTCTGACTTGGTCAGGCTTTGGGGTTTGTTTCTTTGTAGTGCTGTATTTCTACTTCATTTTTCTTAGAAAGAACTGTTATTCCTAACTCCCATATCTTTGCCTGAGAGGACTTTGATATCAAAATTATAATAATTTAGAGGGAGCGGATTTACATTCTCCATTTCAAAGAGAGGTTCCTGCCTTTCTCAGCAGACACCTGTCTTTCAAACCAGGACATCAATTTTGAACACACCCAGTGGTCATTTTCAGACAGAGAATGTATGCTTGTATCCAAGTTTTCAATAATTTCAGGGCGAGGAGGAAGAGCAGAGCTGTTCACCTGGGGCTGCTCTCAAGCAATGAATTCCTCACTCATGAAGAGCTTCCTTGCACATTTTATTTTTATACCTCCTAAGAATTTTGATTAAAAATGCAGCTAATCTTACATTACAAGTCTTGTCCGAATGCAATCAATTATATTTTTTTCCAAATGAAGCTGTAGCCCCTCTGTGGAAGAGAAATGAGATGGTTTGTGGAGGCTCTCTGTTGATAAATGCACACAGCTGGGAATACACCAAGTGCTGCTCCAGACAAATTAAAACTAATGTACTCCTTTGTATTTCCTGAACTATACCCTTTCTTATCCCAGAGACTGAATAATTGGACTTTAAGTCTCCTGAATAATGCCAAAGATGGACTAATGATCCATAAAATCTTCATTGTGTGTTTTCTGGCCCTTTTATAACACGTTAGTAACATAAAAATTGAAATACTTCAAATAACACTTGCAGAACTTGGTCACCACCTCCTAGGTGCCAATAACCAAGGGGTTTAGTTTTACACAGCACCAGATTGTGTGAGGTTGAAGCTACTCCAAGCTAGATAGAAATAATTGATTCACAAATCAAAGCTGTAAAGCACAGTTACTTTTTGCCTCTCAGAAATCATGTTGAACAGGTAGTAACAGGTTGCATCTGAAATTTGTGCTCATTTCTTCAAAAGATATATAGAAACTCCACATCCCCCAAAGCTACCCTCTGTGACAGCTGGAGCAAGAAATACTGGAAAGAAATGAAAAAATAATGCAGCCGACTAGAGGTTGTCACTTAATTTTCTAGTCTGGTTTGGTGTAAATGTAATATTATTTTAAAGGTACTTTAGTAAAGAGGGAGATCCCAAACCTTTGCACTCCTGTTCACATTGCTGGAGTGCTGACTACTTAAAGTAATTAAATTAATAACTCTCTTAAAGTGTAGGAGTAGAAAACTTCATGAAGGCAGTCAGGAAAATGAAGCTATTCAGGGCTAATCAGTGGAAACACACAGTGAGTTGGTGATCCAGAAAATCCTTCCCTTCCACCAGCACTGCAAGGAGCATTGACTCATTTGAAATCATAAAAAAATGTGTGCAATCTTCAAATAATTTTGATTGACATGAATTACATTCCTATCTTTTTCTGAGCTTCTGGGACAAAACACTGAATTAAATTGATCCTCTATCTATGACTGTAATACTATGCTACATACATGGGAGGTTGAATAAATTTAATTTAACAGTGCACAGAATAAAGGTTGAATACATTTGATTTAACAGTGCCCCTTTTGTGTTTGTCTGTCTGGTGGAATGTTTAAAAACAGATTACTGAAGACTATTTTGACAGGGGTTTTTATTAGCTAGATTTATTTGTGAATAAAAGTTTAGAAATGATTTAGCTCCAGATGAAAGTATCACAGATGATGTATTACAAAAACATCACAAATCCAGTTCTCTAAATTAGAATATTATATAACAAAGTGTCAAGAAACCTGCTTAATTTCCATTGCTATACATGTAAGCACCCAGCAGATGTGATTTCTGGACAGGGCCACCTCTCCTCTTTCACCCACACATTTCTGAGCTGTTCTGAAACATCTGGCAGGGCCAGCAGCTGGACTTGCTCTGTTCCTTGTTCAGGATACTCCATGACTCCATCATTTTGTTAGACAAGGCATCTTTTAAGACAAAGCTCCAGCCACAGGGAAAGTGAAGACCAAAATCTGTTTTTATCTGTACATTCTTTTTTTTTTTTTCCCCCTCACTAGGCAGAGAATCATTGATGGTTCAACCCTGAGCCACTCCAGCCCAAGTGCAGCCCTGGCAGGGGCTGCCACCAGCTCAGCCCTTTTAGCCCAAGAAATAATAATAAAACAAATCATCAGTTCTGTTCTTCCATGCCTTTGACCCTTAAACTGAAAGATTACTTGAGAATTATGTTAAACTCGGGTCAGGTTTTAATTAAAACTTTGGTTTTAATTAGTGCAAGAGAAAATAATGGGCATTACTCACTAACCCATATTTTCCATATTTTTAAGGCTAATTTATGCTTTAGTTTAAAACTCTCAATTAACAAAGAACTTCCAGCTAGACCACCTTTGCATTGCACGTGTGAAATACCAGTGTTTGGACATGTAACATATTCACCAAATGTCTCTGGTGCCTGCATTTGTCATCTGCCAGTGCCCAGCAGGGATTTTGTCCGGGATGTCACAGAAATCCTGAAAACCCAGCTCCAGAAACAAGGATGCAGCTTTGAGGAAAGCCTTTAGGGCAGAACCTTTTGGCAGTTTTAGATTTGTAACACACTAAGGTGACATTGGAGTCTTGACTCCCTTTATTGGCAGGGGTAGCTTTGCACAACACATTCGATATTTTCTTTTTTAGGAGGAATCAGTGTATTGGTGCAAAATGAGCTATGGCCTTTATATTTAACCATAAATGATAGTACAGTTGTGGCAGCAAATGCAGGACTTATTACAGATCTTTGGGTCATTCTTTATTCTCCAGTACCAATAAAATCAGTATATTAAACATGAAAGGACTTAAGATCACATCTCTAATATTTAGGGAGCTCATCATGCCCTTCTAGAAATGTTGCTGGTCTTTAAATTCAGCAAGCCATCAACACTCTTTGTCTTTGCTAAATTTATACACGTGGAAAGTCACAGAGAACATATACAGAGGAGGGAAAAAAATGTCCTGAATATTTTTAAACTATAGCTAATAGCAGAACAGCCTATGCAATATGTAGATTTTATTTTTTTCTCCATCTTTTGACAGTCATTGAAATGAATTCCAACTGGAGATCTGAAAAGCTGGCATAAAGCTATTTTTCCCTCTTGATTCTTTTATATCCTATACTGAGCTCAACTGAACTGGAGGGAACAGTTATGCACATTACAGCTGAAAAGAGCTGAGGGTACAAAATGCAGATCTTTGTGGGGAAGAACATGATCCCTCTCTCCATGCAGGATGGGAGTTCGGCATCCCTCTTCCAGTAGGATCTGGAAGTTTAAAGTTGTTTTATTTTCTTCTCTCACACCAAGGTAACCAAGTGAGGCATCACTGCAAAATTAATTTTAAAAGGCCACACTGGTGAGGAGTTTGAGGACAGTTTAATTCCTATCCAAAATATTGATTTTGCAAATAATTTGTGTCTGGACATGATCTGATCCTTTTGGAAAAATTTGGAGGTTTGTAGGTCATTGCTGTTGATTTGTTCTTTCCACAACAACGTGAAGATTATGAATACTGTACAAATATCAACATGAATTTTGAGGGAAGTGCAAGTTCTGAGAAAGCTTCAAGCCTTGGGATTGTTTTCAAGTCATTGGGATAAGGATAGAGGAAGAAATAAAGGATTTGTGGAAAACAGCCCTGCAAAGGCCTGGGATTCATTTCCATGTAGAGAGGAGTGATAAAATCATCCTTAAAAAAAAACAAGGCAAAAAGTGCCAGCTTGGGAAACCAAAAACATTTTAAAAAATTTAACTAATTCATTTCTTCAAAAGAAGAAAAGGAGAAAGACATGGGCAAATGAGGAACTTTTTCAGAACTTTTCTAATTTTCTCCAACTCCAATTGTTTTTTTTTCCTTTTTAATTCTAAACATTCACCTCTGCTGTGAAATTATTTACAGGTTCTTGCCAGTTATGAATAAAAAGCAAAAATAAAAGACTACGCTCTGAAATATCTATTTACATCAGTATCTCTGCAGACAACATTGTTATTCTTTACTTGAGCTATTTCCAATTCAGATTAAAGTGAAAGTATATCAGGTCCTCACTAGCAATTTAAAAATCCTCCACTCATGTGTGCCAGGTTTTATATATTTTGGAACATATGCCAAAGCATTGCTGCTTAAGACAGGGTGCTTTAGGAGAGGGAATTGTGTGAGAAAGAAAATGAATAAAACAATCACAACAATATTTTATTCTTCTGATTGAATTTTTATCTCATCTCATTTCCATGCATTCCTTTTTTGTTTTTTTTCCTCTCTAAAGCCAGTGATACTGAATGCTGATAAGATTACATTGGTGCAGCTCCAGCCCAACACATTATTTATGAAACTTGCCCACATGCACTTTAAATAAATAAATCTGTCCTGAGAATATTTCCTAACTGGGCTATGAACTCATCTGAGCACTACAAAACACTGCAAAAAAACGTGACTGGTGGCAGATGATGAATTTCCTGATAAATTCACTGTTCTTGCAAAGTTCTCCCTTAACCCACTGCCATTCCTATTTGTTGGCCATGCCCAGGAAAGTCAAAAGCAGCACCTTAAAGGCAAGCATGGAAAATAAGTTTATTGTAGCAGTGAAACAGTGATCTGAGAGCCAGGGCAGGGAAAGGTTTTCTTATCCCTCAGTGATAAAACCTCTCCCACACATAGTTAAGGTTATTGACAGAGTTCTGAGCTTCTAGAAAGCAAAGTTCACTGTCACTCAGGCAGCTGAAAAACAAGGAGGGAAGACTTAGAGTACTTCAGATCTGAATTTTTCAGGTTTTTCAGCTCTGAAAAGCTGGGAGATGTATTGTAAGGGAAAAAAACAAACCTAATGAACCTTAACTCTGTCCCTTCAAGTGGCCACTTGTGAGAGTCACTGCATCCATTATTGCAGCAGAGGGTCAGGAATGAGCTGCTGGAGCAGCTTGGCAGGGCTGGGTTGAGAAATGAGCCCCAAAGAGCTCTGAGACTGTGACTGTGATGGGGAGGACTGCAGTAATTCCATGCGTATAACGCGCACCCTTTGGACTGAAATTGTGATCGGAACCCGGCAGTGCGCCTTATACACCAGTGCGCCTTATATATGGACAGAGTTCAGAAATTTGCCAACCCAGAAATGTGAGCCTCCAGAGCCCCGAGTGGGATGAGTCCGCCTAAGCCTGAATCGAGCCAGTAAACCCTGCGATCGATCGCACTATTCCATTACTAATTCGTTACTTTGTTGAGCGCGGATCCTCGCTAAAAAAAGAATAAGTGCGCCTTATAATCCGGTGTACATTATTCGCATGAAAGTACTGTAATCTAAAAACTCAGGTCGCCATTTCCCCTCACCAGACTTCTCTGTGCCAAATGAAATAGGTATTGAAATGAAATACAGTAATTTCACAATTATAAACCGCACCTGATTACAAGCCGCACGTCCCGGTAGCCGGGTAGACCACAGGATTTGTCCATATATAAGCCGCACTTTATTTTTATTTTTTTTTTCCCAAAGCAAGGATCCATGTGTAACAAAGTAACAAATTAGTAACAGAATCACTGCCAGCGGGGTTTGGTGTCAGGTGCTCAAGTTGCAAACAGTTTTCATAGACCAGCCAAGCCTTTAAAGGCAGCCCCAGGCGCCCTCCCTGGCCGGCTCTCACTTCCAGGTTGGCATTTCACTGGGATTTGTCCATAGATAAGCCGTACCTGATGATTAGCCGCACTGCTGGGGTAGGCTGGATTCTTCAATGAAAAAGGTGCGGCTTATAATCATGAAATTACTGTAGTTATATTTTGACATGCCAAATTTACTGCTTTTATGAGTATCATGAAGGTTTAAAACACCAAGTATTCTTGGGGAACATATCCACCTGTACATTAAACACATACAGACATTATTGCAGCTACACAGAAATGTCGACTAACACATCACAGGATCTTTCATGTTTGATTGCAGAAATCCACAGTGATAATAAATGATTGCATTGTTTCTGTTGGTGATAATAAATGATTGCTTTTTGTCTGTTGGTGAAACTGTAGCAGGAAATACAGTAATCTGGTTTCAAAAACTGTTTGTAATGGAAATCACCAATTCAAGCAGAAGTACAGCTATTTACGTTAGTGCCATTGGGAATCCTCCAGAAATAATACAGGGAGACACTGAAATAATGAAGTTTATACCAGAACTTTTCACATAGTTGCTCAAAATGGATGAAAACACAGCAAAGTCATGCATTGTTTTATTTCATGAGAACAGAAAAGAATTTACTTCTGCAGCTAAAAGATTCTCCACAATTAAAGGAAATCTCAAGGCGACATGGGAGCTATTTCATCTTTCACTCACTCCATATTTCCTGCATTTAATTTTCATTCTCCTCCAATTCCTTTGAAACCGTACAGTTTCTGGGTTTGAAAGGATTATAAATTTCATGGGTGAAGCCTCCCTAACAAACATTCTGTGTTATTGCCAGGTCACTTGTCCCCATATTGACAGGCAGTGATGAAAGCTGGGTGTGCGTCCCCCCAGCTCTGATCTCATCACTGACACAAAGGCAACTCCATCCAAGGGACAAGTCAAGGTGTGCCAAGACCTCTGAGGATCCAATGGGCAGAGATTTCCTCTGATTTGTGGTGTCACTGTGTGTGAGACATTTCTGCTGTATGTTCAAACAATAATGTACAGCTCCACAACTACAGTGCACACAGCAAAATCCTGGAGCCGTGATCAAATTAAGGAATATTTTGTTTGGAATAATTGGAGGATAGAATGCAGATTAGTTGAATTGTGCTTGTCACAAAAACCAGGAGTGGCTCAAAAGAAAGATCTACACTGATTCAAAATGAGTTTTATTCCATCACAAATAAAAGTGGTCCAGAAGATTCTCTGTTTACAGCCACTTACGGCTCAGGGCTGCTCTGAGAGATCAGGGTTACAGGGATGTTCAAATCTCTTTTCCCTGGTCACAGTTTCTGAACTGAGAAATCACAGTGGCTTTCACCTCAGGACCACTGGGACCAGGCAGATTAGCAGAGGCATAAAAATGACTGAAGAACTGGAAAACCAGCCTGGATGAAAGATTTAAAACTTCAGACTGTTTATCTAAACAAGAAAAGTTTAAAAGAAACTCTGATGTCTAAATATCTAGAATATGTCTGAGCCCAAAGAAAACAAAAGCAGAGTGTTTTACACATATGCAGAATACACAGTTGAGAAATTATCACCTGCAGGCACAAGCACAGCTCCCCAGAGATAAAATGGATTTTGTATTTTGTGCAACTGCTTCAAAAAGGTAACAAGTCAGGCTTGGGCATAAACAACAACATGTCTATAAATAATGTGGAGAAAATCTCCCCTTTTTCTGCTCACTGATAAGTCTCAGGTAAAACACCACCGGTCAAGGAAAATTATGGGATTAATGCAAGAATGGAGAATGTGAACACGGCTTCCAACAGGTATGGTAGGGAAAAGCATTTTTAAATCTAATCCATTAAGCTGTAAATTTAAAAGGATCTTTAACACCAGCAGTGCTCTCATTTGTAGGAGTGCTGCCACGACAAACAGGAGCTGTTAAAGGAGCTGTGCCTGTCAGATCCACCACACCTCACCCATCCCATCTGACACCAGCCAGGAGGGCAGAGGAGAAACTCAGCATTCAGAATGGGATGAGAGGCAGCAGTGCTTGAAAATGGCATTCACATGCTATTAATGAACCTTCAAGTGGATTTTTTTCCTTCAGAGCAGATCATAAGAAATGCCACCAAATGCTATCTTCTGCAAGGCGATCTGTATTTCTGGATGACTCCCATTACTGGAGTCTGACCACTGTGGATCATTCCAGGTTTCATTTTTCATAAATTTCATTTTTTAGTTTGGCGGGAGATAATAACATCCAGTGAGCTGACCCAACCTCAGATAATTACTATCAAAATTGGTCCTGCAGCTTCAATTGGAAAAAGTTTTCTTCTTCCCTTCCTGCCTGAAACCACTGTGCTGCATGGGTGCATTTCAGCAGACCCAAAATAATTACACCAGAGTCAAAGACTGAAGGAATAATTCACTGCTAATCTTTATTTTTTACTGGTTGTGAAATATTCAGTGATTACGCTGTGTTTGCACTTGTTCTTGTGCTCACTTTGATGACTTATCACTTATAACCCTCATTACTGAGCATAAAAAATGCAATGTTTAGCATCAATGGCCACATAGGAGAATCTATTTCCACTTTTAGGCCCCAGCCATCACCCCAAAATTAATAAATATTTTGCCACTGATTTAAGTTGATACTGAAACAAGACAAATAAGTTGAAGCAGGTTCATATCTAAACAGAATTTGGGTTATTTAAAAGGGATTTTAAAATGTCTTTCAGGGCTTTACCCCACTGGAGTGCCTGAGGCAGAATTTCCAGAAAAAATGGTGACAAATTTCTTGAGACTGCCAGGTTAATCCAGCATGCAAAGCATTCCCATGTGGGCCAGGAAAAAGAAATGTCACTTCAGTAAACAGTTTCAAAAGTATTCCCAGGATCTGAGGATACTTGTGAGGAAATTTCTGAGTTTTCAGGATGTGCAACCTTTCTGTTTTCTGTTTTCTGGCATGTGAGGAGTCTTTATAAGCAAAAACCAGATCGACCATTTTTTGTCCTGAAGTGTGGATGATTATTTCCATAAAATAATAATCTTTAAAGACACAAAATGATTTAAAAATGTATGAAGGCACAGTGGAATACCACATGCAGTATCACAGCTAGTGTTTGGTCTGCAGGTCAGAAAAGCAAATCTGAAGGAAAAAAAAATATCTTGCTGACAAGTCATTTTCTTATCCAGGTACAAAGTGTGAACACATTATCAAAGATGTGTTTGCCATGGCCCAAAGAATCTTTTGCATCTCACAGCTCTTTCTGACCAGAAGCTTTCAAAACTCTGCAGAAGAAATTGCTGAGTAGCACTGAAGTTCTTGATGAAACCACAGAAATAATTACTCAACAGAATCAGAAGATTGCTGAAAAATAAAAATGAGATTGGAAACAATGGATTGGAAACAAAAGCAGTGAGTCAGTCTGGAACATTAATGGCTGAGTCCTAAAAACAAACACCTTGACTACCATAAAAAAATAATAACAATTCTTAATAGCACCCCTAAAATGTCAGATTTGGGCTCCTGTTCAGAAAGTGCTGGAAGTTTTGCCACAGAAGTTCCATGTGCATCCTCATCCAGCAGACCCAGGGTTGCTGTCATTTCCCATGCACACACTGCATTGCTAAAATCTTCTCTGGAACTCACTGGTGCCTGCTTTGAAGTGAATATTAGATCAGGTTGCAGATAAGTTGCAATTGCTGTTTAATTTCAATTGTTTGCTACCTAGTGCAGTGGCACTCAGAAGGCTGCTGGAAAATGCAGGGAAGAAAAGCAGATTTGCACAGCTCAGTGCTGTCCCACTGGGGTTTCTCATGCTGCAAAGCTCATGGAGGGTGATCAAAACATCACAGACATGCTTTCAGTTATGGCACTGCTTTGGGATTAACTAATTTTTGGAAGAAATTAAAGTTGGAGATACTCATTAGAGATGGCTAAAGAAATGTTGAAGGAATTGGAGGAGACCCATATTACAATTTCCACATGTCTAACTCTGATCTTTGTGAATCCTCAGAGCACCAGGACACAAAAGTTCTTCTAGATCCAAACTCTCAGCTTAGTAGGAACCCAGTTAGAAAGAAGCTACAATAGAATATGAACAATATTAACAGATTTATTTTTTCTAATAACTTCTTCAGTGCATTTCTCAATTCAATCATGGTAGGAAATTAATGGACAGAGTATCATGTAAAGTTTTAATTATAAATCCAAAACAAAGTTCCTACAGGAACTTACAATGCATTTGGAAGATGTATTCCAGTGATGAATTTGTTTCTAGTCAGCAAAAAACCAGAACTGGAAAAATGTAAGCATGGCAAAGTAGACTCACACTAAGATAAAAGTTTTTAACAAGCTCTGAAATTTTCGAAGAAAGAGAACAGCCCTTTTTTTTTTTTTTCCCCCTTATAAATATCATGGTTACATTCCTGACTTTCAAAGCAGCATTTCACTGTGTGCCTCCCAGAACTGGAAAAACTACCAGGAAAGCAGAACAACTTGCAAAGCAGGGTCAGGCAGTGCCAGCTCCAGGAGCTGCCTCTCCCATTTCTATCAAAGCCTGCAGGTTCTACAAAAGCCAGTTTTACTGTGCTGCTAATTCAGCTTTCAGTGTGTGATGTCTTGGGTGCATTGATAATCCATACTCTCTCCTCTTTGTTGTTTTATTGAAGTAAAACATTCAAAATGCTTTTCCATGTCAGTCTCAGCAAAGGAATCTTCATATTCCTAGAAGATGGTTGTGCTGTCAGCAGGGCAGAATTGATGAGGTGCAGCTATCAACACCCCAGAAACAGCTGTTCACAATTTTGGCAGCAGTCTCCATTAAATGGGTTCTATCTGGAATGAAGCACAGGCCAGGGAAGTCTGAATTTCACTGCTGATAAGTCAGTCTAGCCCACAACACAGCCTCATTTTTTGGTTCTCAAAAAGATAAAGTACTGTTCTCTGGGAGTTTTTTGGCAAGCTGTACTGAAAGGTGTTTTGGCAAGGATACAAGAGAAAATGCTCATTGAGTCTGAACATACCTGCAGATAAGCAGCATCCATCTCCCAGAGAAGTCTTTATTCATTACTATCAAAACATACTTGGCAAAACTTCTCCGTTTACTTCAAAAGTAATGAGGGCTAGAACATATTTGAGATGAGGAATAAATTAGCTGAGACACAGCATTTTTTTTTTCTCAATTTTAAGCACTTCATTATGAAGGCATATTTATCAACTGCTATTCTTTTCCAGGCTCTGACTGCTATTAAAGCAGGCAGGATGAAGACAAGAGGCAGGAACTGCTTCCTTGTTCAAGTCAGGATTCCAGAAGAAAAATGAAGTTTACCCAGGAGGTTTCTATGCTACTCATGAGTTGGATATTAAAACAAAACAAAATAAATAAAGGAGGTTTAACTTTCCCATTGTTTTATAGATGAAAAGATCATTCCAAAGCCAAAGGTGAGAGGATTGGATATGAGCGGCTTTATAAATTATCTTGTGCAGAAAGTAAATTCTTTCAACTGAAACTGGCTGGTAAAATCTAGATGTTTCAGTTTTAATTGGTGTTTTATAACTAATTTGAAGCCCTTTTGTTGCAGCATATGTGTTGCTGTATTTTCAGTCTAAGCCAAAAACTAACAATCCATTTCAAACTCACGAGAAGGGATGGGGACTCTCCAGTGCTGGTGGATAGGCCAGAGGGGGAAAATCCAGACAGAGGAAAGAACTAAATCAAAAAAATTGGTAAAAGGGGAACCCACTTCCTCCATTTTAACTTTGTCCTCTCTACCCACTGATGCATTCATTTGCAGAGTTATTTTTCTTGAAATGGGACCTCTTGTCTGAATAAAAAAGTGCTTCACTGACAAAATTGCTTCACGTTCCAAGAAAAATACAGTAATTTCATGACTATAAGGCACACACTAAAATTCTGATCGAAACCCGGAAGTGTGCTTTATAATCCGGTGCGTCTTATATATGGATAAAGTTCGGAAATTTGCCAACCCAGAAGTGCAAGCCGTGGCAGCCCCGAGTTGAGCCTGCGTTTAAAGGCTGCGCCGATCCGTGAAAAATGTTTGCAAATTGAGCAGCTGCCAGTAAACCCCGCGATGGCGCCATTACTAATTCGTTACTTTGTTGTGATCCTCGCTGCAAAAACAAAAAGTGCGCCTTATAGTCTGGTGCACCTTATAGTTGTGAAACTACTGTACTTAAAATGCACAGCCTCTTTAATTTTCAGAAATTTCAGCAATTCCTCTTGTGTTAGCTAGCAGAAAATATACAACTCCATTTGGAAGCGAGATGAGGAAATAAGAGACAAATTCCTGTATCGAGACAGAAATGCAACAATTGGCTCCCTGGTGTTGCTGTGGTTGGTGTGACTCTTGGAGCAGCACACATTCCTTGAGTCCCAACAAAGGATCTCGCTGTCCTTCACCAACTCTGTCCTTTCAAAGAGAGATTGCTTCAATCCACCCATGTGTTGCAACTGCATTCAGTATCTCTATTTCATTTTTGAGTTTTTTTTGGTCAACATATCCCATCTCGTTCCTTGAAAACACAGGTTGTTTTTGCGGTGTCTTTGCAAAGACACAGAGTTGGCAAAGAATTTAAATCTCTTATCTTGTTTTAAACCGTAACTTTGATGCTTCAAGGGAAAGCCTTAAAAGAATGTTTAATTATAACTATTTCAGGAAAACCTGATGAAAATGAAATATAAAAGATAAGGGCTTTTTGCATTTTATAAAGAAAACATCCAGTTAAGATGAAGAAAAGTGCTTTCCTTTGTACATTTGATAATAAAATAACCTTTCCCTCTTTCATTAGTAAACCTCGGCAGGGTGCTTTTCCTTAACACTTTTTAACCTTAAATTTTTGATGAAAAGGACTTTATAAATGTCATGGGCAGCTGGGACCAGGTGCCAGCAGGAGTAATGAGGGATGGGTGCCACACAGAGCTGCTGCATTCTGCTCTGCTGCTGCATCTTTAGGGTGACCTGGGGCACCTCTGCTACGAGTTCTGCCTCTCCACAGCACAGGACAACAAAAGCAAGTGTTACTTTCAATTTACAATCTCTCTTCAGAGCACTGACCAGTGCAAATACAAAAAGGCTGGCTGGTGACCTAAGGATGTGCTGCAGAGCTAATCTGTCACCAACAGAGATGAGCAAAGCAATCAGAGGACCACAAGCAAAAAATTATATCCTGTGCTTTGTCCACAGCTGAGACACAGCAGCAGCTGCCCTTAATAGAATCAGACTGCAGGGAGAGATGCCCATTTGTTTCTTGGTGTTAGTGTCTCCTTCAACAAAAATAAACAGTAATAACCCAGGCAGGAGCTTTGCTGCTGGAAAGTGCACAGGATCTCAAGGGGATTTGGGAATTAGGATGTCTTTAGGAGGGCTTCCTAAAACACAGTGGCTCTTCAAATCTCAACAGCTTTTCCAATACGTGAGATCTCAGCAGAAAGGCAGAGAAATTCTTTCCAGACATCCTGTAAAAGCCCCTTACACAAATAGAAACATTTAGACTGAGTATTAAGAAGCAGCTGTCCTTGTTGAGGTTTTTTTTAAAATCATTAATTTGGCCATTGTCATGATGCATCAACTGTGTTGAACGACCCTCAGATATTCATTGACTGCTACTGCAGTCACAGAATAAAATAACACAGAGACAGAAAGAATATGGAGTTACGCAATTTGAAATTTCAGAAAGCCTTATTATGTTCTAACAGAATGTATCCATTTTGTGCCATGTCTGGAAAACATTCTAAGAACTATTAATAAACACCAGGAATCACCAAGCAGATTAGAGACATTCAGAGATATTGAAAAGTTCTGCTGAGAGTGGTGAGGAGCTGATTGAGGGTGTTGGAAAATGCAATGTTTACCATCAGTGGCCACACAGAGAATCTACTTCCACTTTTGGAAGTCATCACCCCAAAATTGATAAATATTTTGCCACTGATTTAAGTTGATACTCAAACTTTTTTGAAGTCTCCCTCCTGCAGCACAGGAGAGATGGCAGTAAAGAGAAAACACTTTCACAAGATTGCCAGTCTGGATGAGTGCTCTCCCTAAGGAAAAAATGTCATGTAGATTCATGGACTGCACCTGATTCACTGCTGATAAATCTGATTTTCCCCTGAAAAGCAAAGGAGGGAGCCAAAAGCAGAGACCTGTGGGCTGGTACAAAGAAAGCTTCATCTGGAAAATGCTCCCTGCTGCCCAAAGCAGAGCAAAGCAAATTCTCCGTGTGGAGTCAGGGGTGGAAGTGGCTTTTTCCAGTGACAGAAACTCAAATTAAAACTGTGCTCCATTTACTGCCCTTCCCATCACATCTAACAACACATGATCCCAGAACTGACAATTTCCCTTTAGTACCAACAGAATATCCTTCCCAAAATGCTTGGTAAACACCTTCAAAAGGAGTCCAGAGCCGTGCACACGCATTTGATGTGGGTCTCTGAGATATTTTGCCATCACTGGAGAACAAGCAGTACTACAGCTCTGCCCGTTTGATCACTGCACTGGAAAGCAGCGAGTGTAATTGATAAATGTCAGATCTGCTTTGTACATCAAGAGTTTTTACTGTGAAACATTGCTCTTTGAGCTCAGGACAAGAGTTAATTAAAAAGTTGGTACCAAAGATAACATCCTCAGCAGGGAACATCTATTGATCTCTGCAGCAGCGTGAGAGACAGGCTGATATGAGATTATAAAGTGTGCACATGGAACAAGGCTGATTTCCACAACTTCTCCTTATCTTATAAGCTCAAGACTGGAAACTGCAAAAAAAAAGTATTAAAAGAGTGGCAAATTATTAAGAAACCAAAAAAAAGTCAAGCAAATATGACTGTTTCTCCAAGTTATACGGTCCTTTTTCAAATCCTATATGAAATTCCCATTTTCTTTCACATGTTTATCTTCCCCTTTCCTCCTAGAGATTTTAATTGCAATTAAAGATTGGAAATTTATTAAAGGCTTTCACTTCATTGTGGGACCTTGTACTTCCTCCCACAGTTAATTCTCAGAGACCTGAGGCACACCTGAGCTTTGCTTTATTTCCTGTCCTGTTCTACTGCTTAGGAACTGAAAAAAGACAAGAAGAAATAATACCAAATCCTTCTCTGGACTCTGCTATTTTATTTTCAGGAGCAATTTCTTGGGATTCTTCTACTCATTAATATTTTTTTGTAAAACTCAGTGTACGGATTGCTCCCCCAACACCGATATTATTGGATTTGGGAACTGACAATTGTGTAAAAAGTTCTCCTTTTTGAAGCTTTTAAAAACAAAAATTAGATGTTGGTTTCACTGCTCCTGTGATTTAAAGTTTGAAAGAGCTGCTGAACTGCTCCAGTGGGGCTTTCAAAAGAGCAGGTCTCATGATTAAGATTGATCTCTCCATTTTTTAATGGTTTCATGGCCCTGCAGGTGGTTCTGAGCAGGAAAGCTGCTCCTGCCTTGGGGGCTCTTGCTGACCTCGCTGCTTTTTTGTTGCATTCAGGAATATCCAGGGTTCCAGGGCAGCACATCCCATCCCTGCTGCTCCTCTGAGCTCTCCTCTCCCTCATTTTGGACTCTCCTGTCACGCCCAGGGCTCTGCTCCCACTCAGCAGCCCAAGGCTCAACCCAGCATCAGGCACATTCCCCTGACACACCCTGAGTGCTCCAAATCCCCAGACTCTGGGAAAGCTGAGTTTGAGAGCAGCCTTAGCCCTGAGCTTCCAGATATTTCCCAGTTTCATTTCCATGTGATTCCCCAGCCATGCCAGGAGCATGTCTGGAGCTCAGTCATTAGGGCTGGAATTAGGGCTGGCAAAGGAAAGGTGAGTTTTGGATTTCCAGAGAGTTATAACAAATGCTTTTACACCCTGAGTCAAGCAAGTAACAGCTGAAGTGAGGTGGATCTGGATTCAAGAGCAATCCTTGTCCAGGGAGAGCAAATTCTGCTTTCTGATACTCTACCATTCTCTTGGATTAAAGTCATGTTGGTGTGACTCCATGAGCCCTTCCATTTGTGAGATTTTGCTCTCTGGGCTGGCATGCCCAAGGAGCTGCTCTGTTCTCTCCTCCACCCAAACAGTGCTGCCAAAACCCTGCACTTTTCATAGCAAATTGCAATTATTTCATCCTGCAGCAGCACTGTTGCAGCTTACTACTTTCATTAATCAAAATAAAATTCCCTCCTGAGCCTTCCACTGGAAGTCCCTTGTTATCAAGGACTTCCTGTTGGATTTATGGTGTAATTCAGAAAAAAGCAACCCAGATCTCAGAGCATCAACCTGTTGGGTGTACCAAGGCCATGTCAGAATGGGGAAGAAGTGATCAGCACTGAACAGGACTGGGGGATAAAGCACAATTTGGTCTTGAAAATCAATCTGCATATTCATGGAATCAAGGAAAAAGGGATCAGCACTTTTTAGGATCAAGACTTACCCAAGGATCAAGACTTGACTCTTTTCTATGAGTTAATTCAAACTGAATGAAAACTCCAAGACAGAAACCACCACGTGCACAAAGAAAAGGAAATCACAAACAAGTAGGCAAACTCATTTTCAGAACATCCCAAATACTGAGGGGACTCTGCTGGTTTTCAGGCAGGGCACAGGGAATCCTGCAGGGATGTACAGAGCCAGGCTGGAAAAGCAAAAGAGCTGCCTGGAGAGCAGCAAAGGATCACAGAGATTTTGGATGTTATTGTTTGGTTATGCCCTGAAAATCTTTTTTTACAGAACATGCTAAAAGACAAACATAATCAGGATTTGTCTCATCCAGTCTGTTTTTTCCTGTTATTTACTTAAAAATGGTGGGGAAGTGATTTCCAAGAATTCCCACTCTGACTGCAGGTTAGATCAGCCTGGTGTCCTTTGCTGCATATTTCTGATTCAGGGCTGAATCTCTTCCAAAAAATCCCCCACAATGCAATGTTTGTGAAGTGTGTTCGGATTTTTCTAGTCCCTCTGTCGATGCTCTCAATTAACAACCATAAATAATTCCATTTTTATTATCTTCCTTGTGCATTTTTCAATTCCCTAAGGCTCTGGTTGGACTTCTAAGATTTTGTGTGTATTTACATGCATCCCAGGGGTGTTATTTTCCAACAACCTTGCTTCAGTTTTCATTGTTATGCAGATGATGTGAAAAAAACAGGTTTTGGCATTTTCTCTGATCACTCAAAAACAATCTGGGCCCACATTTTTGCTTTAAAGCTCTGCCATCCATCTCCTTTTCTTTTTTTTTTTTTTTTTCCCTTAAAAACTGATATAAATAAAACCACACTTCTTCAGCTCACAAATCTTTTTTCTTCCGTCTTATTTACATTTCTTATGAATTAATATAAATTTAAAGAACACCTTCGCCTGTGAACATTGCATTTTCTGGTTCCAGTTCAGGTCTTTAGTGACCAGATAAAATATTTGCATTGCACCATCTCAGCAACAAACTGAAATAACTCTCTGGCACAATTTTGAAGATGCTGCTGCTGCCATGCCTTTGCAAGATATCAAATTAAATTGATTTCTCTTAGTCCCATGTCCTGGTGGCAGAACAGCCCCATGGTTACAGCAGATGAAATGCACATTTTAGCCATCCATTGATCACCATTCAGTGAATGCCATCAGAAATTCCATCCCTTGCTTTGGGTGACATGAAGAGGCCATGAAAACAGCTCATTTCTATTTGCCACACAAATCCTGGTTAATTATTTACCCCTCATTAAAGGTGTGATTCAACTCTTGGAGCTCAGAATGAGATTTCCCAATTCTCACATCTTTCTGTTCATGTACCCAACCCAGCAAAAAGAGCCCAAGCCTACAGGAGCAGGGAGGACTCTGAGAGGTGCAAAAAGCAACTCCCACTCCTGCTGTGAAACTACAACCTGATTTTTCACTGCTGAAAGCTCAGGGAATTATCCATGCGGATTAAAAGGTATTTTTTAAAGACTGGCTTAATTTTAAAACCTTGACATCATATTTTGGATGCAGACATATTGTTACTGCTAAATTATATTTAATTTATCTCACAAAAGAATTGCAATGATTGCCATCCAGAGAATGACATGGAAAACACAGAACTTTTCTCATTCCCTCTCTCTGTTGCAATTTTTTTTCTCAATCTATCAGTCAGAATTCCCTAATGATAAGAGGAAAATACTAGCATATTTTTTAAAAAGTAGAGGTGTCTTTTCTGAGCTGTGGGTGGATTTGAAAAGTACACAAAAAATAATACCCAAATCCTCATTTTTTATGACAAAATTTTGTACCAGGAACTATTGCAAGGGATACTCAGGGATGCAATAATGTTTTAAACACCAGGATATACCATAAAGTGTTTCAGAGAAATTTAATCCAGCCATAATACACAACTAGATAAAAAAAGCTAATTGTGCATATATAACCAATAATGTGATGTGTGCCAGCTTTATAGGATATATAAAATCTTTATGTTTTCTTCCAAAGACTCACTTTAGAAAAAAAAACCAAACCACTCTTTTGCTAAGCTTACCAAAGTGGTCATTAAACATCCTCAACTTATTTTACATAATGTAAAGAAATTACTGAATTACTCCATTCTTCAGAACACTCCCCCCACATAATCTGATCCAGCATTATTATATATTTTTTCATTTTGTTTTTGTAATTGAAATTACTGCAGCAAAGAAACAATTTGAAAAGTCTGACAGAAATTCACAAGCATTTTGCATTTCCCTCTGTGCTTCAGGACCTCACTCGTGTCTCACAATTCCTGGGAGATCAGGGATCCTATGAGAATGTGGCTCAGAAAGGGAAGATTAAAGACAATCTGCCTTGATTTCTAGGACAGGAGACCAGTGGGTTCTTTTTCTCTCAAACCATTGGATAATTTCATGATCCTCCCAAAATCCCAAACCCAAGACATCACTGAATAGCCTGGAGCTGCTCTGGGGTCCTGCTGGATGTGCCTGATCATGGCTTGGGAATGGCTCTGGGTCAGAAAAACCCCAAACATTTACAGTGATCTGCTGAAAGGACCTCGAGGGTTTAGAACCAGGGCAGTTTGTGTCATCTCTGCTTGATTTCTGCAGCTAACAGCTCGTTCATGTGCCTGCTGTGAAGGCAGAGAACACCAGCACACCACAAACCCTGCTGCAAAGAGACATAATGGCTGACTTGCTAAAAACCAGCAGTTATAATATTTATCAATAATAAAAGTACAGTAATGTCACAATTATAAGCTGCACGTGATCATAAGCCGCACCTCCCAGTAGCCGGGTAGAGCACGGGATTTGTCCATATAAAAGCCGCACCTGAATATAAGCCACATTTTTTTATTTTTTTTTTTTTTTAAAGCGAGGATCCATGTGCAACAAAGTAACGAGTTAGTAACAGAATGGCGCCAGCGCGGGGTTTGGTGTCAGGTGCTCAAGTTGCAAACAGTTTTCATAGAGCAGCCAAGCCTTTAAAGGCAGCCCCAGGCGCCTCCCGGCCAGCTCTCACTTCTGGGTTGGCATTTCACTGGGATTTGTCCATAAATAAGCCGCACCTGATGATTAGCCGCACTGCTGGGGTAGGCTGGATTCTTCAATGAAAAAGGCGTGGCTTATAATCGTGAAATTACTGGTATTACAAATAATAACAATAATTAGAGAGATTCTATGAAAATGGTAGCAGTGGCTGCCACCTAATAAACTCTAAGCTATAATACCTTTGGTATCAGTCTGATAAAAAATAGGTTGAATAGAAGTGACCCTCACAAGTGGCAAAGAAAGGAGAGCTAAGCATCATTTAAAAGTGGACACCAGCACTGCTCTAAACTGGAAAAAGGACCAGGTTCTAATTAGAGGCTCTGCTTTGGTGGGAAGGACAGCCAAGCCCAGGAGCAGATGGGCTCTGGAATCCCTGGGATCTCCTTCTCAGGCTTGAGAAGTGACAGGAAAACATCCACCCTTTCAAGTGGCAAAGCCCAGAGCACTCTGGCCAAATCTCTGATGCTGCCACAAAATGCCTGGGCATGGGTTGGGGATTGCAAGGGCTCAGAGCCCTTCCCAGCTGGAAATCCTGTTTCCAGACTGAGACTTTGGACACCTGGAGCTAAGCCAGGAGGTACCACTGCACCTCAGACAGCAGAGCCTAGATTATTTCACACATTAATACAAATGCAGCTTCTGAAGTCCTTCAAACCTGGTTTTCCAGCAGTTCTGTGTTGTGTTTAATGCTGTTCACCAAGGTGCAGCCATAAAGCAACATTACAAAGAAACCCATCACATGCATTTTGAGAAGAAATTATTCAGCTGCTCAAAAGAGCAGGAACTTTTGAGCAATTAGGCAGAGGCTTCATGCTGTTCCTCATCTCTGTCTTACACCTGGGACTGTGAAAGGACAACTTGGAAAGTGCTTCAGCCAAGAAGGAAGATCTGAAGAAGAGTCAAGAGGAACAATACAAAATTGTTTAGGCTTGAAAGGAGTTAATATCATGAAGTAGGATTTATTTATAAAAATATCTTGATTTCTCCAGAATTTCTTCCTTCCTGCCTAAATAATTCAACCAAAGTTCCTGTTGTTGCTGTTTGTTCAGAGTCAAAGTACATTACACAATTTCCTTCTGTATATGTTGAGGTTTTGTAAATATATGAGTAAATATACTTCTAAATGGAAAGTATGATCAACAGATGAAACCTACATCTAATACTGACAGTACTGTGTGAGCCTAAAACTGTAAATTAAATAATGGCAGCAGTAGAATACAGAATCTAACATTGGGTGTTTAAAATGCGGATTTTTATTCTTTTAATGATTTGTGTGTTGTGCCTCTAGATATGAACAAATTATGCCAACAAACCAAATAATGTAATAAAGCTGTCATTAATTTGAGAAGTTTGGTTTAAAACAGAGAAGACAAAGAAAACTCAACATATAGAATTTCCTTTGAGGGTGACACTGGAGGTGTGTCACAGCTTTTGCTGCTGCCACCCTGAGTGGCTGCAGGAAGGGCTGCAGTGAAATCTGGTTTTTGCTCAGCTGTCACCTCATGGCAGAGTAACTCTGAGTGATCCACCAGCACATCTCCTGCTGCTCTGAGTAACAGCATGGCAGCGAGGAACTCTCAGTTTGCTCTGAGTTGAACCCTTTAAAGGCTTCGAGAGGAATGAGCTGGGTCTGCCTGAGTGTCCTGGGGCTCCTGAGACTCCTGCCCTGAGGTACAGAGCACACCAGGTTGAGCAGAATTTGAGGATAAGGCGGCACCAAGAACAAGGACAGCTGTCAGAAAAGCAGCCTCAGGCAAATGTCCTGCAGTGAGAGAGACAGAGATGCCAGCAGCTCAAAACATCATCCCTAGGATAGAGCAGAGAAATGCAGAATTTCCCATTAAATCTCAGTTAGAGCAATGCTTTTGTTACTGGCTTTTTCCTGGAAGGAAATTGCACAGTTTGTCCTCTTTATTTGGGACAACAATCAAACCTGTGTGAGTGTGCCCAGCACAAAGCACATTCAAATTTCACTTCCCAAATTTCCTGGCAAGCCAGCCTCCAGTGAGGGCCCTGATGGTGGGGCTGAGCTTCTCCAGAGGATTGTGAATCCTGGAATCCCTCTCAGCCATCCCTCCACAGACAAATGTTTAACAAGAGCACTCAGTGCCAGCTAGAACAGAGATTAGTGATGCTCAGAGTTCCCATCCAAGGGAACCAAGACTAGATAATTTCAGTTTCCATGCAGTTATAAATGCATATTTCCTGCAGTGAGCACCTGAGAGGCAAACTTCTCCTGTTCTTTCAGGCAGAGCATGGATCCTGTGCTGAGCCCTGGTGGAACTGTCGTGTCCTGGAATCACACCCAATACAGACAGCGACAAGTGAAGGTCACATTCCTCAGGAGATGATTTTCTTTCACATGTAATTTCACTTAGTTACCAGCTATAATATCTCCATCTTGATTTGGGGTTATTAAGAGAAATAAAGTTGGCAAATAAATACTATACTCTACAAAAGTGCTTGACACTGCCAGGGCCTCCAGATACTCTCGATATTGCTTGTGCATTATAAAAGAAAAAGCTATCTAAGCTTAACAAGAGGAAGATGTCTTACAGATTTTTTTGATGTATTTCCACCTATTCAAACACTCTGAGTTCACAGAGTTAGCCAGAAGCAGCATGGCAAAGAGCATTAGAGAGGATATTTATTTTTTCTTTCAAGATCACAAAAAGGGACAATGTTCCATTATCAACATATTGCTAAGTCTGCATTACCAAATGCATGAGGACATCAAATACTTCCTTTCTGGGGGATTATCTGTATTTTCTTTATAGACAAATCCCCACTGTATCAAGTTTTGTGCTCTTCAGCAGGCTGCAGTTCACCTTTCACACAAACATAGCAAGATATGTTTAATCTCCTTGTTCCCCTCAGAATCAAGAAACATTACAAATCTTTACACACTGCCTTCTTTAAGCTGTACCCAAATAAAGACTGATTTTTTTTACTCCTGCTAATATGACACATTATTTTATTTCCATTCACTTCATTAAAGTTTTTGGGGTTGTTATATCAGTTTGAGATTGTGAAGGGTTCTTCAGAATGCAGGATGCAAACTGATCTACTGTCAGCTGGAGCTGCTGGATCTGAACAAGGCTTTGTTCTCCAGAAAAAGTCTTCAGTAACAGTCTTAGGCTCCAGCAAACACTTCAGATCTGTGCAGCCAACACAGTCCTCAGGGAGAGCAGTTAAACCACGGGAAGCAAAAGGTCTGATGTATTATTTATGAACTACAGCAAACACAAAGCAGAGCACTAAATTCTTGTCACCTGAAAATGGACTCGATGACTGCCCTGGATAATCTAACAGAGAAGGACAGAGAAAAGTATTTGTCATTTCCAACTTGTGAATTTAGGCTGTAAAAGGCCAGAGCAAGGCAAAACTAGAGCCAGGCACTAAGAGAGATCCTGCCCAGCTCCTGAGCCTGAGCCCTCCCAGCAAACTGCTGCTCAAACTGAGCCCCAAACAATGCTGCAAATTAAACTCAACTAAATGGGACTAAATGCATTTGCTGTTGTGTGTGTCTCCTTGGAACAAAAAACTGACAATAGCTTTTCAGAAATAAAGAGCTGGAACACCACCCACCCATTCTGTAGCCTCTGCTGAAAGAAAACAGAGCAAAATAATAATAAAAATTCTACCCAAACAAGCAAAACAAAGAAAGAAGCAGAAACTCCCGGCATAATTAAGGGAAGGGAAATCTCTCAAATCAGAGGTTGCTTTGCAGGAGATTTGATGGAGATTTTGATACCTCATTACTGAGTTTAATTAATGCCTTACTGCACAGCAAAACTGTTCTCACTACCCATTCCAGAGCCACAAACTACAGCCTGACCTAAGTCCAAAAATACCACACTGAGAAAGCTTAATCTGCATCCTGTCCTTGGCTTTTCCTCCAGAACACTCACAAGAGTTGGACAAGGAACTCCAAATATTCTTGGAAGCAAACTACACCTCTACAGAGATTTTTGTATTTTGTCTTCAGTCATTTTTTTCTTTGCCATCCTTCTCTCACAAAAGGTTGTTCAGGCAGAAGCACATACTCAGGAAGTTTGTTTTCTAAGTATAAATGCTAAAAAAAAAAAAAAATAAAATAAAATCCAGATGGCACAGATGTCAATGTCAGAATCACAATCCTTTCAATAGTTCTTCTCTCAAGGTCTTTTTCATACTCTTTTTAATATCTTTTCATGAATTAATGCAATGTCACGTTGCAGTGCTTCATCTCAAAAGATTGTCCTTCCATTCAAAGGATAATGTGCAAAACTTGCAAATGACTGTGAGAAAATCTGTTTTTTGTGGCATCTCCCAGATCTCTGGCACTGCAGTGAGGTGACACTGCCACCCTGGCAAAGGTCACACCACAGGGAGCAGCAGAAAGACACAGAAAGATTTTCAGCTCCTTTTTTCTTCATTAATCTAAAATATGATACAAAGAACTTGTGGTTCTGGACAGTTTATGAGCTTTCACCTCGACACCATCTCATGGAACATCAAAAGCTAAATTCCACCATTACTTTTGTCATACTAAATTAAGATTTTGGATTAATTGAGAATTAGAAAAATGTGGTGGGAAGGTTCAGCTTCTAAATCCCAGTGCAATGTTGCTGTTCTCATGTTCCCAGGTAAAACTCTGTGTTTGTAGGGAAATACTGAACATTTTAAAAACACTGTTCCCTTTAAATGTGAGTCTTCATCCTAAGTTTTCTGCTGGTAAATGTGCACCTCTCATTCCAATCTATTAAATTATATTTACTACAATTACTATTCCTATACAGTTTTTTATAGAACATCACTTTCTCGCCATCACAACAGAATTTAATAGCAGTTTTTATTAACTTGTTTATGATAGTGTTCATTAAAGATTTAAATGAGCATTCTAAAATTACAATATCATGTACAGAAAACTTAGAAACAATTATAGCATTTACAAAAAAATTACCAGCAACTGTGCTCTGTATACGAAACAATACTTTAAAGAAATAAAGCACAGATCATTAACATACTGCCTGTGTCATGCCTTAATAAAAGCTAACTTAAACTGATAAATTGAAAGAAAGTCACTTAAACACTTCTCTGATATTATGAATTTTCAGTTCAGCCACGCTCAAGTATGTTTCTACTCAAGTTTAAGTATTCATCATGTCCCTCACTCCAAATGAACACACAAAAACAGGATTCTCAGAGGCACAGAATGTTTACCACTAAAACAGTTTTACACTGAAGGGACTGAAGCAATTCTCTAATATTAAAGTTCTGCTTGTTCAGCTGAGCTGCTGCACCCCACACACAACTGAGCAGACAATAACCATGGTGTTAATTAATGTGGGGCAGCAAAAATTCATCCCCAGAAATTCCCCTTCAGTCTGTGACAGCATCACTGCATTCATTGTGGGAATATTCCCAACAGGAGAAGCAGAATCCTGCTCTATCTGCAGACCAGATACAAAAATAATGAATAATTACAAGTGGTGTGCCAGTGGCCATCTTCAGGGACAGAGGGGAGGGGGAAAGGGCTGCATCATTTATTTAAGTTCTCTCATTAATGTGTCTGCCTTTTTACTTTCCAGGGGTTGTCTCCTGAACTTTCCTCAGAAAACCCACAGGCTACACCTTGACACTGATTTACCAGCAGAAGTCTCTGTGAAAGCAAAGAGGAACTTTGTTTATAAATGTATGGTTCAGTATCATCAAAAATTCAGAAAAAAAGCTTCTGAATTTCCTAAAAACATTGGACAATCTTATCCAGACTTCTGCAGCAGGAAATGTGCCCAGCACATTAAAGGACACTGAAGAGTTCTTTAAAGCTTTTCCTCACACATTTCTGATACCTGCAGTAAATAGATTTCTTGAGTGCTTTGATTAACTCTAGCTCTTATCCATTTCACACAAAGCTGCACATGGATGAGCAGCCAAAGGGCTGGGGAAACTCAGCCACACCACAAGGTTCCTCTCCTTTCTGCTTCCAGCTCCAAAACTCCAAAAAGAGGGCAGAGGAAGCACCAGAGAAGCTGCACAGCGTTGGATCTTACACAAACAGGTGAAAAAGAAAAGTCAAAAACACACCAAAGAGATGGGGCTACAAAATCCTGAAGGTAAATTCCTGCTGAGTGGATGCCAGCTGAAAAAAAATGCAGGTGAAATCCTCTTGGTTGCACTACAGAGTCATACAGGAAGAAATAAGGGATTAAGTAATTCCTGAAAAATCAAATCATTCATTCTAACACGGTTTAATAAATAAATTTTCCTGCCAGCCAGCATTTACATTATGTCTTAGCTGCTAATCCAATCAATCAATAAATACAAAATTCTTTAAACTTGATAAAATGCTTTTTAAAAAACATACACACACACACACAAATCAAACCCAAGTTTTAACTGGAATTAAGTCGGGTTTTGAACAGCCGGTAACCTTTGAGACTTTGCATTTTGTTAGGTCCAGAGGAAATGCTGATTTCCAGAAGAAAAGCAAACAGAAAAGAGACTCTGAAAACAAGAGGCTTGGCAGGCACTGAATGCCCTGTGCACCATTTAAATGTGACTGGATTCTGTGCATTGCAGCACCTTGCTATGCTCAACAGGGAGGAAAAGAGAATTCCAGACCTCATCTGGGACCTGGCAACCTGGGGTTTATTCCAAGTCCTGGGGAAGAAAAGGAAAACAGCATCATTCACACCTCCCCAAAACCTGGAGCTCAAAACTTCCTGCAGACACTGAAAATAAAGATAAATCTGGGAAGAAGAGGCAGAAAAGGGAAGAAAAGCCATCCTCCAATATTCTATAGTGAGGAAAAAGCAACAATATAAATCAAAAGGCTGACTTATCAGCATAGAGATTTTTAATAGAAAAAATATCAAGGGGAGCACACCATATGGATCAAAGTGCTCTCCACATATGTTACGTTTTCTCATTTGAAGAGTAACATATGTGAGGAGATGCAGAAGTCCTTTCTGAAGATCTCATCTGGCTTATTTTTAATTGGAATTATATTAGAGTTTCTGTCTAACTTAATAGCAAATGACAGTTGTTGCTTCACTAAGTATCCCTGTCAGTTACAGATTGATAGATTTGGATTCTGTTCTCCTGAATCTGGACGTTGGACTCATGAGTAGCTAAAATAACTGCAAAGAAAGGAGATTGAAGACTACACAGTACAAAACACATGGAAGCCATGGAATATTGTGATTAATTATTTATATAAATATAATTTTACTGGGCTTTAGATTTAAAGGAGTTGAGGATTTCAGGGAGGCCATGAGATGCATGACCAAAGACACACTCTTAGAAAGTCACTCCAAGCACAGTAGCTGTTGGATTTTTTTTTGTGAATGCTCTGAATTGACTGAAAACTTATTGCAAATGAATCTCCCAGCCTCCAGACCTGCCAGCCAGTCCTTTTGGCATTGTTTCAGAAACTGGAAGCATTACCTACACACCAGTTTTGTTTGGCTCACACATGCAGGAAAAGTTTATTCTCGTTATTAACAAGGAGGTGATCACTCAAGGGTTGGACTCTATGATCTCAGAGGCCTTTCCCAACCTAAATTATTCTGGGATAAGCCCAGAGTTTTCATCTACAAGTGAACAATCTGGTAGTTTCTTCAAAAACAGAACTCTTCAGATGAAATTGTACACAGGATTTTACTGTTGCTGCTAATCAAGCTAAGAAAGTTCTGTGTCATTAAGGCCTCTCCATCTCCAGATATCAAGGTCCTCTTTAAAAAGAACTTTAAATTATAGGGGGGCTTATGAGAAAGTTTCAAAGATATTACTCAGGTAGGTAGCTGCAAAAAACTCACTTAACCCATAATTTTTTTTGTGAAGAAAAAGCAAGATTCAAAACAAAATAAAAAGCGTCAGCATTAATACATGGTGCTTCAGCAAGGTCCCAAGTCAGGTGCTGAGCTGAAACCTTAACTAGGCTGAGAGTGATGCCAAGTCACAGCACAACCAGTGCCTGCTTCTGTGAGTCAGGGCCTGGGCCAGCTCCGTTCCATTAATGTTTTACTCCATTATCTGAGAGCTGACATCTTTTCAGTAATTACTGCAGATGATACCACCTCTAGTGTAATTAAAGAACGATTATTTAGAGCAAAGTGAGCCAAGATCATCCCCATCCTCTGTTTAGGCCAAAGCCAAAGAAGGCCTTGTCAAATAAAATGGATGTTTTGCATTAGGGAGCGAAAGAAGGGTGATGTAAAGAGTCAAGTAATTTGATGGGCAACGCTGCAGTGGAATTAATTCAATATGTTCAATAGGGCCAGTTCCATGTGCAGTAATGTTGCACAGATGGGGATGGTGGCTCTGTTCTTCCCTGCCTTTGCATTAGTGATTCAGGACTTACAAAGCAAAGCTCAGACAGTGCCTGGCTGCCTGCCCGGCCACAAAACACATTAAATGCTCCTGCAAATCTACATCCTCTGCAGCCCTTCTGCAGCCAGCCTCTTTCAAAATGACCCCTTGGACAGCACCCAGAGAAATAATCATCACTGTAACACCAGCCCATAAACTGCTGGGATTAACAGGGAAATAATAACGAATGGGAACTGAAAGGAACAATTCACTTTGTGGGAATACTAATGAGAGAGGGCTGGGTACATCCTTTGTTTTTGATGGTAACTAGGTAGAGGGACTAATTATAAGTCTTGCTTAAAGCATAAATTGCATATTTTAAGGAAGTGCTGAACAGATGAAGAGTCAATAAATGCATTCTATCAGACACAGGGAGGTAAAAGATCTCATCTGACCAACACATCCATTTCCTAATCCATCAGGGTCAGTGTTTGTACAGCAAAGGTCACCCTTGGCTGACTGACAATAACAAGTTTTCCCATCAGGAGGTGATGGAAAGACAGGTATTCCCAGATTTATAATGAAATAACTTTAGCTCCTCGGACAGTGCAGCCAACTTTTCAGGTATTGAACTTGGCTCCTGCAAATGTCACCCACAAAATATGGGCAGGTTGTCTTACCCTGAAAATAAACATTTCTCTATTAACATTTTAAAACCAAATATAAGAAGAGATAGAATATTATCTGGTACCCTGGATGCTGGTGGCCTCGCTAGGACAGTTGCATGTCCACTGAATTATCTGGCTTAAATAATTTGTATTTAGATCCTGCTTAAATCAGCTAGCCTTAATTTCAAGAAATAAACAACAGATGAGAAATACTGTTAACTTTTGACCACGTCATTTTGAGTTTGTTAAATTCCAGAATTGCTTACTATTTTTAGTGGATTAATTTTTGTCTTCCAGCCTCATGTAAGGAAAGACACCGTGAAAGACAGTGTGATATTAAACTATCAAAGCTGTCTCTCCCTTGTAGCACAATATTGAAAAAGTGGGCTTTGCTTTGCAATTAAGATTTGTGAACTGAAGGCTGGGCTTCTGCTTTAGTTATGTGAAAAAAATATCTTAGAAGTTGAGAGGAAAAACTTAAAATTACTTGAAGAATTTGCAGCTATCAAAGACAGAAGGTGATGCAGTGAAATGAAAAAATATTGTCACTGAATAACAGTTGTGAATGGGCAGGAGGATGTGGCACATTTCCTGAGAGACGCCCTCCTTCCAGCAGCATGACAAGCTGCAATTCCAGCACTGGCAAACCCTGAGATTTGAGGCTGACAATCCATTCTGGACGAAAAAAAAAATGAGCAACCACATCTGTCCATTTGCCAGAGATAAAGGCTCTGAGGGACGCTGAAATCGCTCTGTGAGCTGAGCACAGCCTCTCCCTGCTCTCCTCAAACCACTGAGGATCCCTTCCAGCAGTGCTCCCTGCTCCCAGGACTCAAGGAGCATCTTCCCAGAGGGTTAAAATGTTTCTAAAATCATGGGAATTGTACACAACAGATTCAGGGGGTGGAAAGAAAGGTTGGATCTGGTGGGCCTGGGAAAGGGAACCAGGCCCTGGGAACAAATGCTGAGCTTTGTCTTTATTGAATCATGTGAAACTGTACCTGTAGAATCATCATATGATAGATAATATGATTGTTAAATGTAATAATTGTTTGACAAATTGAATGTATTATTGTTTAATTATAATAAGAATCATGAGAAGCGATGTAATGGTAACAACATCATGAGGAAGACTGTTTGGGGATCTGATGAAAATCCCAAGAATCAATGCTTGGATAAGATCAATGTATCCAATAGAACAACATGGGTTTAATAATTATTAGATAGTTATGTAATGAAAAGGGTACAAAAACCTGTCCCTCTGGAATCCATGTCGAGTCAGATTTGGGTTTGTACCCCTGATTCCTGATTCTGTGTTTCCATGCTAACAGTAGGGCTGGGAGAGCAGCACACCCCTATCTTAGGTTGCAATACAGGATGATCAAAATTACCTATTCTATCACCATCTGTGGAGACCAGGTGGGGCAGTGATCCTGATCTCCGTGGGAGATATTCTGCTAATGGGCCATCCATTGAAACCAGGTGGGGCAGTGTTCTTTATTTCCAAAGGAGATATCTCTTGTTAATGAGCCATCTATTGAAACCAGGTGGGGGAGTGTTCTTTATCTCTGTGGGAGATATTCTGCTAATGAGCCATCTATTGAAACCAGGTGGAGCAGTGTTCTTTATCTTTTCACAACCCATCCTTCCTCCAGAGAGATATCTTCTGCTAATGGCCATTGAGTCCCACTGTGGGACTGATAAAATGTTATCATCCCACTGGGAGATGCTCCAGGGGAAAGAGCCAAGTCTTTCCTACCAAGATAAAAACTGAGATTTTGGGACACTAGGGGAGCCCTTTTTTCCACTGGATTTTTAGAGGAAAACTGGACTTTTCCACATCATCACTGGACCTTGGGAGGGAAACTGCACCTTGTCCAGGAGCACTGCTCCAGCTGAAGCACATCTGTCACTGCAGGAGGATGCAGCCACCATTGAATGGCACTGCTGCCAGCACCCTGACTGACGGGGTGTCAGGTTGGATTCTGACTCTGGCAGGGTTTGGGGTTTGTTCTTTGTAGTACTGTATTTCTATTTTAATTTCCCTACTAAAGAACTGTTATTCCTAATTCCCATATCTTTGTCTGAGCTCCCCTTAATTTCAGAATTGTAATAATTTGGAGGGAGGGGGTTTACATTTTCCATTTCAAAGAGAGGCTCCTGCCTTTCTTAGCAGACACCTGTCCTCCAAACCAGCACATCCCATGTCACTGCTCCTTGGTGAAGGAGCACAGGGAGGATGCTCCTCTCCCTCCCAGCCTGAGGTGAGAACAGAACCAGTGCAGCCTCTGCTATCGTTTCCATCTCTCAACTATTTCATGATGAGAATGAGAGGCCGCTTTTATCTGAAGTTTGTTCTGCTTCATTTGCCTCAGGAATGGGCATCAGATCAAGCAAAAGCACAGAAGAGCCTCTGGACTACAGAGCCCCACGAGGCAGAGCCTTTCATGGAGCCAACCCTACAAACAAGTACAGAATTGCCAAACTGAAGGTAACTGCACACTGCATGCAGCAGCTAGGATCATTAATTTCTAAATTTGGCCTGTAACTCTGTGTGTTCTGTCTGGGTGATATTATAGACCTTGAATGTGTCCTTCAAACCGCATAACACACAAACTGGGCCATATATTCTACCAAAAATCTGAGTTTAAACCGGACAACCTACAGCCATCACTTGCAGAGTGTATTTTTTTCTAAATAACTTTTATCTATCACTGCTGCTCTCAGTGAGCAAACAGCAGAGCATGGAAGGCAAACCAGACTCTGTGAATAAAGAGCAGAGGAGTCAAAGCAAGCAGTGCATTTTGTCTTACAGCCAAACACAGGAGATATTTTGTACAAGAATGTCTCAGAGCAGCACTTGCAGCCATCCAGGATCCCACTTAAGGCAGATCAAAGCCTGGTGTCAAAGTTCTCTGCATAATACATGTGCACAGAACAGCATCCTGAGTAGTAACACCCCATGCATGTTGCTCATGCATTAATGTGATTTTAGTGTGTGATTTACATCTGTTTATTTAAAGTGACATCCTGTATCTGGTTTGTAACAGCACTCAGCAGCTCTCAGTAGACACGGAAAAAAATGTATGACCCTAGTCAAGAAATAAAATTCACAATATTTTAAGGAAATAATGCCTAAGGTGCCCCTGTGTACTGTCCTGCACAGGAAATTAATTTGGAGATCATTAGCAGTCAGATATCATTAAAGATAAGAAATGAAGCCGTGTCATTTCTCACATGCGTGTTCTTGTTCTCATAAAGGTGTTTGAAATACAGAAGCAAAAGGTAGACTTTAGGGAATCTAGAAGCCTGATGATTTTTGCCATTTCCATTCCCAAAATTAACGTGATAAACAAAATGCAGCATATATTCTCTGTTTTAGTGGAATGTCAAATATGAATGTTGCTAAAACCGATCAAGTTAAAATGTTACATTGTAATTATACATTAATTTGGATTTGTCAGAATCAAGTGAAGCAAACTATTACAAAACTCTGTATAAAACTTCTAATACCTATACTGAATTACCAAAATCTCACATATCCTTCAAAGCTCTCAAAATACTCAGGATCCCCAGCCCTCAATGTGGCAATGGCACAAGGATCACACAGCTTCATCTGGAACATTCCTCACAATTATATTTTTCTAGCTGAAAGAAGAAAGGTATCCTTGATATCCCCCATTATTATCATGTAAATGATTGCCATGAACAGCTATTCACTGGGAATACTGCCAGAGCAGCGTTTTAATGGAATTATCATCATTTCACACACTGAGAACCCATGAGGATCAGGGACTCAGCAGCCCAAGTGCTACAGGAGACCCTGCAGCTGCACACAGGTTGTTCATGGATGTGTTCTTTTCATTTAATGCCTTCAACCTCTGCCCTCCCTGTTTCACTGAGACACCAGGAAATATTTGCCTGCACATCTGGAGCAGAACAACAGGACATAAATTCTGGGAGTGCTGGAGTACTGAGAGACTCTGTCCCACCTTCTCCCCATCCCACCCACCTGCACCAGGTGACCAAGACCTCCACAAGACATTCCAGCATATCCAGGCATCTCTCTGGGGAGCTCTTTTGCCATTTCTAGCCAGTTACCTGATTTGTGGTACAAAATTTCAGAAGTATCTCTTCTTAGCAATTATGACATTTTAATGTTCTGATGTTTCAGTGTCATCCAATTTCCAACTGAAATCCCAACTTGGCTGAATCCTGACCTAGAGTTTTGAAAGGATTCACACTGGGAAGCTTGTTTACAGCTTACTTTTGAGGTTATGAAACCTTTAAAACACTGGCATTTTAAATATGAGCCTTCAACAGCAATATCATCCTCCACAAGCAAATTTCTGCTTTATGCAAAATGAAAAGTCGATGTTACCTTAGGCTGTGCTTCTTATTTAAGTTCACATAGGGCTACACTCTAGAAGAAAGTTCCCTTTCTGAAATGTCAGAATAAGACTAGGATAAGGGGATGACTTATTTTCTGCCTGATGCCATCTGAATCTGAATTTAAATGAGCAAAACCTCAGGAGACTGGTGTTTTTCCTAGAGAATCATATGGTGTTTCCAATGAGGAAATATTTACAAGTGAAATGCAGTTGGAAAGGACTGATGTTAAATGCTAGTGTCACCAGAACTGCTTGGATTTGTTCAAACAGTTGTGCAAGTCTAAAATCATTATTCCTCTCTGTTGATCTTCACATTCCATAGGGGAAGCTTATACAGTAAGCAACCAAAAAGCTTTGTTATACAGCAACAAAAGTAAAGATCTGGCTTGGAAACATAATTTCAGGGCTTTAAAACCTAAATCAGAATTGTCACTACCTCTTCCTCATCCAGCTCTCTGTTCTAGCTACTACCCACCAAGGTAAATAAAATATAATTAATTCAAGGTATTTCTAAGGAATTGCTGTGGTGGTCAGGTGCTTTTCAGAGGAAAATGAAACTGGGCTTAGGTAAGAACATAAGTGCATTTTGCAAGCTCTTGGCATCATCAAGGAGTTTCCAGAGAGGAATTATTTGCTGCCTCATGTATTAGCTGCATAATGACCAGCTCAACTTTAATTCCAGTAAGATATTTCTGTGTGAAAGGAGGGAGCTGGGGGCTGCTCGTGCCCCGGGGTTTGGTGATGCTGCTATCCCCCCTTGGCTGGGAGAGTTTGTCATCCCCAGGGGAGCAGGATGTGTTGCTGCTCCTCCCATTGCTGTAAATGATAATTTCATAAATAATAATTTAATAATTGCTTCCCTGATCACTCACTCAACAGAAATACCAACTGTGATCCTGGCCTGCTGCAGCATTTCCCCCTCAGCCTGATCATCAGCTCCACACTTTGCATGTTTCTTAGACACGAGCTGAAGGAAGCAATAGATTTCCATTTCAATGAAAAGCAAAATCTTTTAACTGCAAAGCAGCTGCAGTGAGTGAGAAAGAGATGCAAAGTTTTTTGTTTCCCATTGGAAACTCTCTGCTATCCACAACAGTGGTTTTATTCCTCCTCAATTTAAAATTCTATTATAGCAACCAACCATAAATATACTTTGCAAGAAGCTTCGGAGCAGCTTCAAATACATATTTTATTTTTTCCCCCCACTTGTGCACATCTTCCAACTATTAAATATTAACATTTTACTTTGCCACTCAGGTCAGTTCAAGAAATCAAATAAACTCCATGGAAAGTATCCTGGTGTTTTTTCTAGTAAAGCTGAAGTCTAATATGGGAACTGAAAAGGAGGCAAGGGGTCAGGACCATAAAGATTTTATTTGAATAGCATTTCAGTTTGTTTACTGGCAGTTTATGTATCAGCCTAGAGCATTCTGAATGCACCTCTGGATGCTGTGGAACTCTAAAAAACAAAACAAAAAAAATAAAAATCAGAGTGTATAGGCAGGAAAGGCACTATAATAGCAACATTTAGAGATATTAATGCTAGACTCCCCCTGAATATCAATATCTGATGTGGGCCCTGGGCAGGATTTGTTTGTTCCCATCAGCTCTGCAGTTCTGGGCTGCATTAACCCAGAGCCCAGGTGAGCAGGACTTGGAGCTGCCTGCAGCTCTGTATTCCAACATTTCTCACCTGGCACACAAGGTGGATCTGGAGTCTCTGCTAAGAGGATCTACATTGGATCTGCATCTGAAATGTGAAAAATTCCCTGCAGAACTTTTTAAAGATAATGCTGTATCACTGAAAAGGAACTTTCAATACTCAGTGTAAAATTCTATGCAGTTTATGCACAATAATTAGAGTAAAAAGCTACAAAAGTGTGACCAGTTATCACCACTTTTCAACATGTTTAAAGTTCTTTCTACCTTTCTTTATTCATTCTGAAATGGATTTAGTGATTAGTTACATGATTGTAGTAGTGAAATGAAGGTTACTAAACAGAATTTTTTGGGTTTTTTGGTGGGTCAAGGAGGTTTGGCCATTTTTAAGGTTGTATCAACACATTTCAAACAAGAACTCACAGTTTCAGTGTCTGCTGTGAGCTCCAATGCAAACACAAGCATCATGACTTCCTTTTGGAATATATTTGCAGTACACAATCTGGATTGATATCAAACTTCAAAAATAAATCAATGGGAAAGCTTCAAAGGGGTCCTGTGTCAGATATAATTAAAATTATGCTACTTCAGAGCAAGAGCTGCCTTCTGTATTTCACTAATATTCCAAATATCAGACTGTAAATAAAAGCTAATTGAATAATAACCTAGTCAGTAAAGAGTCTCTCAATTTAATTATTTTTTAAATCACAACTTGTTTTCAAGTGAAACAAGGTTGATCAAGAAGCTGTGTCAAAGTATTTCCACACTGCTGTTAAAATGCCAAACCACTCTGCTCTGAACAGATAAAAAAGAGCCACTCACAACTTCTGTACAACTTTGACTTTTTAATCCAAAATTTAACCACTCCCAAATCAAAGCACTTCATTACAATTCCATTCAGCATTAACCTCTCTCCACAAGCAGTCAGAGTGCTGTGCCAGAGCTGTAATTTATTTGTTTTATCCCCCTGCTCCAAGGGGCTCTTTGGCCTTTGGTGGCAATGCTGTGACCCAGGGGTGTCACCTCGGCAACAACAGCTCCAGAAGCAGCAGGAGCCCAGAAATGCAGCTGGGAGCAGAGTTCAGTACACAGAAAAGTCAAAGGAAGGAGGAAGATTGTTGTCTTAACCCCAGGACTAAGAGCTCAGTAGAGAAGTTATCAACTCCTTTTAGGCTCAGGCACCAAAAGTACAGAGAAAGATTAATTCAGATTATGAAACCCCATCCTCTGAGTGATTCAGAGCAAAGGAAGTGTTTGGTGCAAAAAGTGAACTGCAGTCTAGCACTTGTTTAGTCAGAAATTAAAAATTTCTGATTGTATTCTGAACAAGTCTTATATACACAAATAATCTGAAAAGCCATTAAAAGACAGTAAGAATTTAACTGAACTGAGGTATTCTAATTTTACTCTAAGTTGTACACCTGTGAAGATCTGGTAGAAGGAGTAAGAGAAGAAGGTATCAGTCTAAAAGGTTCCTAAATGGTATCTAATTCTAGGAAATCCAACAACAAACCCTAATCTAACTGAAGGAGTGGAACAGAAATATTTATCATTCAGTCCACAGGAATTTCATTAAACATCATGGCACAGACAAAATATAAATGAGTTCTTTCCTGAATAAAGGTGTTTCTCTCTGACTGTCTCACCTGTGATGTTTACCTGCCATTTCCAATTAACTTCAACAGGGAAAGATCCTAAACTGAGCTTGTTAAAATGCCAAAAATAGCTGCTGGTCCATCAACCCTGCCCATGGCTTTGCATTCACTCACCTGATGGATTACAGGGGATCTTTTGGTACAAAGGAAGATCCACATCTAATAAAACCTAATCCCAAACTGAATTATGGAATAGCTCATATGCAACCCAGCAGATTATTAATATTAGGGAAATATAATTGTTCCTGCATATTTTAAGCACATAGAAAGCATAATGCAAAGCAGAGAAGACATGAACTGAGTTGAATAAAGGTAACTAATTAAAGAATCCGTAGAATTGGCACCAACTGCTTAACTGGACAACAAGAACCTAATCTGCTCTCTGGCAATGCCACAGATCCAGTGGGATAATTGAGATTTTGAGTGGCCCTGAAACCAAAGCAGCCAGGAGGGCTCAGGAAGGAGCTCACATGGTGAAATATTTCCTTTGAGACAATCAAATACAGCCACACCTCCAGGAGATCCCCAGAATGATGATTTCAGTAATTTCACGACTATAAGGCACACCCTTTTGACTACAATTTTGATCAGAACCCAGAAATGCGCCTTATAATCCAGTGTGCCTTATATATGGACAGAGTTTGGAAATTTGCCAACCTGGAAGTGGGAGGCACGAGAGCCGCACCCGCCAGCGCCGGGGGTGGGGGGGAGTGCCGGGGCCCATGGTATGGGGAGAGCGCCTGGGGCTGCGTTTAAAGGCTGCGCTGATCCGTGAAAAATGTTTGCAAATTGAGCAGCTGCCAGTAAACCCCGCGATGGCGCCATTCTGTTACTAATCGTTACTTTGTTGTGCGCGGATCCTTGCTGCAAAAAAAAAAAGCGCGCCTTATAGTCTGGTGTGCCTCATGGTCATGAAATTACTGTGATCCACAACAGAGATTGTCCTGGCAAAGAAAGGCTTTTGGCAAAGCCAGTGCAATTCCAGGGAATAACAATCCAGGGGATGATCAGCCAGGATGGGAGATTGCAACAAGAAAAATGAAAAAAACGGAAGTAAGTAAAGCTGTTGAAGATATGTTCTGAGCAGCCACTGAAACAAAACTTAAACACCAGAGGGTCCGGATGTGTTCCATGAAAATGGCTAAATGTCAGGACAATATGCATAGGAGGACAGAGCTCACCACGCTTTATTTATCAAAAAGCTTAAGGTCAAGCCTCTGAGATCTGCTCTTGCTCTGCAGATGAAAAATTTGGCAATTGGCTCAGTCTACCAGACAGAAATATGAGATTAAATGGCTGGAAGATAAATTAAAAACAGTCAAAGAGAAAGTTCAATTTTGTAATAGTGCCAGCATAGGGGCAAACAGAAGATTTTTCAACACTAATCATCTTAAAGATGTGTTGGTTTCTTTTTTTTTTCCCTCTAAGATCTGCACCAATACAAACAAAAATTAATTCATGAAGTCAGACTGGCTGACAACAATACTCCCTTCTGGCTGCATAATCTATTACCTAGCTGCTCACAGCCATCAGTCTTTGCATCTTACATAAACAAATATTTCATTTCATTTTTTAAACTGGGAGTTAGTTTTGGAAGAAAACTTTTTCCTTAAAAAAAAAACAAAACAAAAGTCTGTATTATAACATAGCTGGCTTTTATTCCTTGTATTTCTTTTGTTTCAACTTACAAAATTAAATGCAAGCTGCTATTACAAACGTAATACTAAATTTATTTTTACTGCTAAAGTCATCTTTTCAGGCTTACATTTTTCATCAAAATATCACTATCACTTTTGACACGATTTATAAAATAACAGCAATACAAACCCTCATTGGCAAACACAATTCCATATTGTGATCTGACTTTTATTTTATCCAAATGAAAAATAAATTATTAAAAATTAAATAAAAGGGATAGAGGAAGAATATTGCAGGCAACATTAACCTGATCATAACATTCTCAGAATGAATCCCAGCTATTCTTCCATGTCACTCCCACATATTACACTGCCTTATCATCTCTGTTCTTCTGTGCCACTATTAATATTTAACTATCAAATGCCTTTTACTGGAAGATGTTTAAAGATTAGATGAGGAGGAAATAACCATTCCTGGAGCTGCTGCAGACAGAATCATACTCCAGGTTGGAAAGCCCTTCTATGTAAATAGTAAATCCGCACACAGCTTCGCTAGGTGGAAAATCTGCTCACACTTGGGTCCAGGTGTTCTCTGGATCTCTCAATCCAGCCGCTCACAATGACATTAAAGGGTGCTCTGAGCAGTCCCGTCAGTTCCACAAGTGAAACATTAAACATGTGCTTGAAAAACGGGTTGAAATCTGAATTTAAACCTCTTGTCCTCTCACACATCACAAGGTTTTGGCCAGTTGTGAAAATCACATTTACAGATTTTAGCAAAACTGTGGTACCTTGAAACAAAGCTCTGATTAAGTACACGATTAACTTCTCTGTAAGGATAAAACAACCCAAAGTGAGGAGGATCATGGCTTCATTTGCAGCTCTGCATTGTAATGTCTTAAAGATTCCATTTATTTAAAGTGCTATTATAAAAAAAGATTTTTTTTTTTAAATTGTATAAATTAATTTCATTTTTTCTGACTAAACAACAAGCAAGGACATTCCCCCACTTTTGCAGAGGCTGCACTGCTTGTTTGGGAGGAGAGGGAAATTCTGCTGTCAGCCTGATTTACTGTTTGGTCTCTTTCCAATCCATAAAAAACAAATAAATACTAATGAACTCACCACCCTCAGCACAAACACCCCTTCTGCTCTAACTAGGAAAGCATTTTCTGTACTTTCATTCTCCTGATGTTGAAGTTGTGCCTCTGTGTGCCAGTCCTGCAGTGCCAACCCCGCAATGGTGACAGGAGTTAAATGGATGCCAGAGACTGTGGCTCTTTTAAGTGCATTGGAAGCGTCCAAAAGCGTTAAATCAATCCATAAAACCAACTGGGCCATGATCTAATTTCAGGTTTATTTCCTTCAGAAGGTCTATGTCTGAAATTGCCATCCTGTCAAAAGTTGCTTTTAAAAATTTTAGTGGCTCATGAAGGCGCTGTTACTTGGCATTTAGACTGCTGGCCTGTCTAAAACATCCATGCAGTCACTCAGCCAGCTTTCTGATCATTCCAAGCACAACTGATATTAGCTCAAACATGGCAAATCAAAAATGAGGTCAATGTCCTCATGGCACTGCTCTCAGCTCAAGTACTGCCCAACCATACAGAACATCTTACCTTTCACCAGTGACACAAAATTCCCAAGAAAGAAATGGAAAATTCCAAGGGAATCCATGGCAATTGTGAGAATAGAGCTCTGGATTCCAAGATTTGAAAATACAACTTGCCAAAAAGACAAAGGAATCACCTTTTGGCAAAGCCGACACTGCAGCAGTCACAGGATATAAAATGCATTCCACTGAATCACAGAATAATCTAAGTTGGAAGGGACCCACAAGAATCATCAGAATCCAGCTCCTGCCCTGCTGAGCACAACCCAACAATTCCAGCAGGAGCCCAGGAGTGTCCAAAGCTCCCTGAGCTCTGGCAGGTTTGGTGCCCATTCCCTGGTCAGTGCCCACCTGGGGAAGCCTCTTCCTGATACCCACCTGTTGGGGAGGATGAACCAGGAAAACCTTACAAATATGATTGCCTGGCAAAAGATTCTGAGAATATGGAAACCATCAGCGAGATTGAAATGAAAGCCATCTTTGAGATAACAAACCTTAGTTACTAAATAACTAGAAAACAGTAGCATGGCCAGCTGAAAGTGATCCCCTCTTGAGTGAACAATTCCCTCTGCTTGCAGACAGGTCCAAGGGTCAGAGCAGACCCTGCTGGCTTGGCAGAAGGGTCCAAAGAGGAGTTTTCAGGGTTTAAAGTGTAACACAGTATGGGAATGTAATGATTCTTACAGGCTCTGTGTAAATGCTGTAGGATTTGTATCTTGTATTAGATTGGTCAGTGGAAATGAGAACATTCAACACAGAAGATTTATTGTGTTGTAAGGGGAACCTCGCTCTCTGAGCTCTTTCTCTCACCCCTTGCTCTGTTCCCCTCACTCTCTCACTGCTCCGAGCTGTGGCAGCTCCAGACAGGGCCCTTTGCAATAAACCACAAGTTCCAGACCTGGCTTTAGAGATCTCTCTGTCTGTCCCAACCCTCCTGCCCACTGTCACCTCTTACACCCAACCTGCCCTGACACAGCTCCATGCCATTATTTGGGAAATATTTTATTGCCATTTGCCTCTTTCTTCTTTTACTCTATTTCTGTTCACACCACCAGGCATAAATCCTTGCACTTGGCCTAAAATTGCTGGGAAACTGTATTCCCTAAAAGTTTTTAAAAGCATCTGCTCCCTGGAGTTTAAAATCACTATTTCTTCTGTCTAGGATGTACCATAACAAATTCAAGCTGTAGAAATAAAGTGCGGAAAGGTTATCCTTTCTTCTCCCAAATAAACATTTAAACCAATCAACATGACAGAAGGCGCACATTAGACAATGTTTCCATCACTGAGGAAAAGCTACTGAAGTAACAAGATCCAGATGTTCGACCAAAAAGAAATTTATCATCCTCAGAACCCCCCAAATTGTGTCTGATGTTTCATACAAAGATTGCCTAATTTGCTAATGTGCATTTTTCTTGCAATGTGAGAGAAAAAAAGCACACCTGTCAAGAAACCTGTTTTGCACACACATTGGAATGACATCTGTAGCAGCTCAGCATCAGGGAAATCCAGACACCATTAAACTAATTTGAGCATGCCTTCCTTTGTACAAATTTCTCTGGAAATCTTCAAAGTGAGCAGAATAAATATGCCTAACTTATTTACTTTTTTTACAACATCTAGGGGTAGATTGAGAGGGAAAAAATGCTGAGGAAGCTTTTTAAATAATACCTTCATAGGCTGTTTTTTTTACATAGCTTGAGTTTTAATCTCTGAAGGTTTTGAAGAATAAACTCTGGCTTAGACTCCTGGAAGAGTCCCAGGCCAGGCTGGAGAAACCTGGGATAGTGGAAGATGTCTCTGCCATGGCAGGGGTGAAATGGGATGAGCTTCAAGGTCCCTCCCAACCCAAACTATCCTGGGATTCTGTTACTGAGGATTGTGGAGAAGGAGAAGAAGAAGGAGAAGGAGAAAAGAACAGCAGATGCAACAGTAAAAGTAATAATAAAAATATATATTTATGGAAAAACAGTGTCTTTTTGTTACCTAGCGACACATTTTTACTTGTGAGTGATGGAGCTCTGAAACTTTCAGAACTTTTCTCTCACAGTGGCTGCACTACTGGCTTATTTTTCACTTTAATGCATCAAGGGAATATTTCCACCAAGATTCTATCTGATAATTGCCACCTGCTTATGTGGAGATCTTCTCAGCAAGATTCACAAGGTCTTTCTCTCAGGGACATCTGAACTTTTCTTCACTCAATACACAAGTTTGGAGTAAGAAGAAGGTTGATCAATGGCAGAGTTAAGCACATCTTCTAATTATCACAAGGTATATGATTTGTCATATAACACTTCCCTTCTCATAAAACTGCTGAGATGTTAGACTTTAAAATGCAATGCAGGTATTACACAAGTGAATTATTTTACTTATTTTCCATATATTACAGCTGAATAGCAGTTCACTATAGCTGCAGTTGGAAATTGCTTACTATTTAATAAAGGGCTATTCCAAACTCTCCACCTGCTGACTCAGATGCTTTAGAATTATTATGCTTCAAGGTGGTGGCCAAAATATTGGGCAATTTGGAAAACAGGTTCTCAAGACACAGCTCCCCTCTTGAATGAGTTTGTGTCATTTTTTCTTATCATTTTTTTCACAAATTCAGAACTGAAGTGATGGCAAACGACGTTTTCCTTATCATGGAAGAAAATTTATAAGACAGGTGAGGTGAACATTTATAATCTAGGGGTGAGAAAATGAAGCATAAAGTGAAATTTATCCTTAAGTTAGCCTAGAAAGTTCAGCTGAGGTTTGCAGCTTTTCCTAGTGGCAGAGGAGATGCTCCTGAGGAATCCTAATGACAGGGTGTTGCACCTATCTGTGCCAGTTTTCTAAGGGATATTGTGAACATAACTCAGCCTAAATTCAAAAATGTTTTGTCTGAAACTGAAATGGATGATTTCAGTGCATGATTTTAAACATGATTTCCCTATTGCAATGAACATCAATTATTAATGGAGATCAGGAGAAGCTGTGAGTTTTGCACAAGTCAGGCTAAGAGAAAGGACCAAATGCCAAACTCCAGCTTAGGCCTGGCTTAGCTTCTGTCAGGAACAGAGGGAAGGAATCCAAGGATAAGATGATCAGGATAAGGGAGGAAGCAGTACAGAGTTCTGAAGTGTCACAGCCCCCTTTGCAGAATTCCTGCACGCTCACTCAGTGCCAGGCAGAAATTCCTTGCTGTTGTGAGCTGTACCTTTCCAAATTCAATACAAAGATTGAAGAAGTGATAAAAACCCAGCATTAACCTTTTGATTTTCTTCATCATTTCTTAATGACTCAAAAGACTTGAGGCTGAAGGAATGCAGAGGAGTGGACACATCATCACTGTGTGGTGGGAAGTCAAGGACTGACTCTGTGACATTCCTGCCTTTTGTGGCACTGGAATCCATCTTCACACCTCCCCTTCTGAGTAACCTACACCTCAAGGATATTACTGAGCTGAAGGGGACAATGGAGATTTGTCAGTTCCAGAACTCTGATGGATAAATCAACCCACAGCTGTGCCACACAATACAGAGAAGCCTCAGCCCCAGGTCAGGAAATCCAAGATCAGGGTGAGGAGCTGAGGACAGACACCCTTAGAACACTTCACATTCCCTCCAGACAGGGTGGGAGAGCTGCTGCTCTTCCCACTGGAAAGTTTCAGCACAGCTGAGTTTGGTTTAACCGTGTAAGCCTTTCTCTCACTGACCATCTTCAATTGTTTTGGGGTACTTGGTTTGTTTAGGTCTTTCTTAAACATCTCTTCAGACCCTACACAGCACACACCAACAACCAACTTGTCAGCAAAACATCAAGAGGAACAGTTCAAAGACATCCATGCCTAATTCCAGCAGGAATACAGACTTCAGTTACAAAAAAATGTGACAATTCCCAGCTAATGATGAGGAGAGTCAGGACCCCCTGCAAGGTCAAGAAAAAGTGGGAACTTATTAATATGCAACCCTGACCTGCTGTGGCTTGCTAAAAAATGCCATCCCTGATAGATCATTTTCTGAATCTACCAGTCTAACTATTACACAATTTTCAACTATTTTTATGATATGAGAAAAAGAAGTGTCTTACCTGTGAAGAGAAGAAAGATGATTTAATAAACTGAGCAAACACCTTATTTGATAAGGGTTATCTAATGCCTCATGTCATTCTAATTTTTTATACAGAATATAAACTAATACAGACTAGAAAATGCCTTTAAATTAAACAAAAGATTTGGACAGACAATTGCTTTTTATCTTTCTTAATGATGCTCTAGTGGATTACAGCTGATGAATAGTTTTTATAATACTACAAACCAATTCTGCTTTGTTGGTTTATGAGTCTGCCTTCAAGAAGTTCTCAGAAATACAGAGTGAAAGCAGTACTGTAACTAAATCTCATAAAGCACCTAGCAAATAAGTAACAAGAATTTAGTGGTTTTAGTGACTGGGTTATATTCCACATAATTCATTAATTTAACAACAAACCACCACCACCACTGCATCCCCTAAATAATTTCTGGTTTTTAATATTTTTTAACAGTTATTGTTAGCTGACCCTACACTGAGTAGGATCCTGGACTGAAGATTTCTTTCAATATGATGATCTTATGATTTAATAACTCTCAGGAGAAAATTACTTCCCCTAAGACACAATATAATATTGAATTTATAACACTAAGTGGAGAAAAAGAATAAAAAAAAGTTCCTGGAGAATGAATTGACAGGAAGGAGTGGAGTGAACAGAGCATCATGCCTTAGGGCTGCAGCACCATCACAGCCATTGGGCTGAGAAATGTCCATTTACAGAACCACAACTCTGGCCTTTATCCACCTTGTGAAAGAGGATGGTGATTTCTGAAGGTGTTTAAAACAAACTGATAACAGTGCTGATAAACCACAATGATTTATTACGATAACCTAGGACTGCTTGGTGTGCTCATGTTTGAGTTCAAGTGCTGAGAGGTTGTCTTGGTGTCTCTACAGACACTCAATTGGCTAAATGAACTTAGCAGCAATTCTCTTCAATTATTAACCTGAGTTTAAACTTTCATTACTTTGGAGAACAAACCAGAAATAGAAGGCTTCAGCTGACAAGACTCCTCTAAATGATACACTCCATGAATTAATGCCACTGGCAATAAAGCCTCTTCCTCCCCTTTGAGCACCTGGAGAGGACAAGGAACCAGCAACTCATCAGAGAAATGGGAAGAAGGCTGAAGGGCGTTGAATTAAAAGCTGCATAGCAACTCAAAGTTCAGACCAGGTATTCCCAGCTTTGAGAACAGCAAATTTGGGAATATCAAAGCAGAGCTGCAGCAAAACTCTGCTGATGCTGGAAAAGTCCAGCTGAAGTTTCTGTCGCAGGAATGCAGCACATCCACCCCAGGAACCTGCTGGCTGAGTGAAGTTCTCTGATTTTTCACACCACAGTGAGAGGCAGCAGCACTCACTCCCCTGGGTTTGGTTAAATCCCACCCAGCTCAAACAATTCAAATGTCTCATACACAAGGAGTTCTACACAAATGCAATATTCCAACTTTGGGTGTGGAGGTGAGAACAGGAGATGGGAAACTGCAGGATGTTGTTTGGATACCCAGGTGTGAAACCAGCTCTGCATTGTGAGGTGAAACCAATAAATAGAGAGGCTGCCTCTGGAAGAAACTCAGGACTGTTCTACTTTTCAATATGATTTACACCTCAGAGTATCTATTAAAAACCCTGTTGCTTTTCTCTTTGATCTAAAGGTGTCAAAGAAGCATAAGTTCTAACACAAGGCTTATTATTTCAAAAATCTGAGTTTCCTTTGAATGCAAAATCAGATAGACTGACATGCATTTGTAATGCATGACAAAAATGCTGTATATTACGAATTAAAGAGATCAAGACAATTGACAGTAAGACTACAAAGGACTGGTAAATCAATAGAGTGAATGAAAGGTATAAAAAGCTAAAACAAAAAAAGAAAATACACTATTCTGTTTAAACTAATGTGGCAGACAGTACAGCAGGGAACAACAGGATAAGCTGAAACACAATTAAAAAGTGGCTGCACTATTAAGAATGAAAACTTTTTGGGATATCAATTAATGGACAAGGATCATCATCCCAAACCAAATCACAGATTTTATTTTACTCATAGGAGTCTAGAGAAGAAAGGAAACCTGACCAAATCCAAAGATGACGGGAATAAATTCTTGCAGGCCCAGTGAGTGAAGGTTTTTTGGTGAACACTGAAGGGAAAATGGAGCATAGGCACACAAAGATCACTGCCACAGTGGAGAAGACAAAGTTACGAGCACTGAGAGTTTATGAGAGTTAATTATTAATGTTCATTAAACAAAAAAATTAAACAAAAATACTTCAGCTAGAGCTCGTGAAATACCATCAGAAGTTTAAAATTCTCCCTTGACTTCCTCCAATTTCCTACAGTTTTTTTCCCCAAAGTTCCTTAAAAAGCTCCAAAAGTTTAAATTCCATTAAGATTATTTCTTAAGATCATTTCTAACCCTCCCAAATTAGTGCAAGTTTGTCCCCAGTGCCCCCCAGAAACAAAAAGCAAAGGTGACACTTTGCTCTACATGCTGCCTTACATACTTGTCCTTACACAGCATCTCTCCACAGGGCTCAGAAAACTCAGATTTAATAGTGAGGTGTTCACAGGGCTGCTGTTACTCAGCACAGTAAATCAGGTTGTTTTCAGCATTCCTTCAATTATTAAAAAAAATATAAACCAGAACAAAACTCAGGAATTCACCTTCCTAAACTGGAACCAATGTGATTTGGAGGTCATGGAGGGAAAACAAATAGAAATGCAAAACATTTTTATTATTCTTATACTTCTCTCATATATATGTAACTATTAAGGTGAGTCCACTTGAAAATGTCTCCATTCCACTGGAATTCTTGGCACACGTGGCAGATTTGTCTGAATTCTGCTCATCCTCCCTCCCCTCCCTCGACACTCACCCTGCCTGTCCTCCACTGCTCAGCACTCATTTGGAATGTGACCCAAAACTGAACATTCTTTGAAAAAAGATTCCCCCAAAGCACACTCCTGCACATATAAGGAAGATTCATTTTTCTTTCATTACACCAAGGCCTGGATAGTTCACCTACAAACTAATAACCATTCTTTCCCATGGCAAAATAGATAAACCTGGAGATACCAGGCAGAACATTCCCAGAATAATTGAACATTTTTTTCCCTTTTGAACATTTGTCAACAAGCAGGATTATTGCACAAAATAAGTTTCCTTGACAGAATGATTTCAGCTTTTGAGAAAAATGTATTCTGTCAACAAGACAGAGTAAGGACTTGACAAAATAATATGTCTGAACTACTGAAGTGTTTTGAGTTTCCTTCTCAAGCATAACAATGAGAGATTGTGTGTGTGTCTGCACAAAGTCAAAAGTAACTCTTGTGACATTATATGCATGTTTTCTCCTCAGGTGCCAAAGTCACAGGAAAGGTCTGACAACCTTTCTAATATCTTCATATAATGAGCTGGGGCCAGAAAGCAGCAGAGTTTCCAGACACTGACCCCAGGACCCGCACAGTGCTCTCCCAGCCACATCATTAGCAAAGAATTAAACAGCAAAGCCAAGGGACAGCACTGCCCCTGCACAGAAATAAATAAAAAATCCAAAACAAAGCAGAAATACCTGAACCTCGCTCAGGAGGTGTCTTCAGGCTGGGAAAGTGAAGAGTTAAACCCTGGTGGAAGGAATTACCTGATGCCTTACCCCATCTCTCTGAGCAATCCCCCAGCAGCCAGGGGATTTCTGCTGAAGGTGGCAATTCCCATTTTATGGGAATCTTTGCTATGGGGACACAGGGAGAGAGGCTCCAGCCCAGGATCTCCATTCTCCCAGGATTTTCACCTCTCAGTGAGGGAATTGTGGCAATAAAATGCAGCACACACTGCTAAAGCTAAGCTGAGATTTAAATGCAGCACTGCTGTCCTCACTATCAGATCAATAGGGTGTGCCAATAATTTATAGATACTGACAGAAAAGGGCTCTGATAGAGTCAGCCCTGGAGAGAAGCTAATAAAGAGGTGGGGAAAAGAGGAAGCCCATTATTTACAGCAAGCTTTGCCTGCACTGGAATGCAGTCAGGATCAACATTTTTCACTGGGATTTGTGCTACTGGATGTGCTGTATATTCTCCTGAGCTCCAGTGAGGGGAGGGAAAGAATAAATAAATAAAATCCAAAAGCAGACACTGCATCTGTCAGCTGTACACAGAATATTCTGGTTGCCTACTGTCCTTACAAACAACTTCCCAGGAAATAATCTTTCATGATTTATTACCCAAAATAATTTTGATATTTAATGGGGAACTTCTTTTTCATTTGTGGTGCTACAGTGACCATATATTACGAGTGTCTCCAGGCTGTGAGTTATTTGTCAAAGGTTATTGATTTCCCCACTTCTGCCTTTGTTTTGATGTTAAATATTCATTTCTTATTGGCCACCTGCAAAACTGGCTTTAGATTTTTTTTAAGGTCTGACTGTTATTTTGGCAATTTCTGTACTTCCTAATGAAACAGTCAGAAGTAAAATGAAATAGATTTTTCCAAAGATATACTGGCTGTGGTGCAAGGGCCATTTCTGGAGCCCTCAGTGGATTTTTCATGTCTTTTGTTCAGCTGAAGTAACTGGATCAAATAATAAAATGATGACAGGAATATGTGGCATCAAAATCCAGGTATGACACGTTCTACCCCTGGGGAACAAAGTCTTGATATTAATTTCAGCTTTCAACAATCTCATCAAAACCTCCTGCGTGCTCACATAAGCACCTGGACAACATTTTCAAAGACAGGCACTGGGCACAACTGCCATGGCTTGAACAGCTGGCTACAATGAAATTTTAAGTCTCTCTTTTTGGAGAAAATCTGTGATAGACTTTAGAATTCTCCAATTGTTAAAAACATGTTGATAGCAGTAAAACAAGATCCAATAATATCATAAGAGTGGGAAATCAATTAAAAGGTGTCAGGCTCTGTTTGTACAATTTCATAAATGCCCCTCAGAGTAAATTCAATATGTGCAATTTGAATGGTGGCTCTGTGAAACACTGGTGAGATAATTAAAGAATCCATACATTTTATTTAAGAAATCAATTTTCTTGTTCCTGTCTTCCTTACAGGGTGAGAAGTGAGTGTTGTGTGTGTCCATGTGCCTGTTTTTTTTGGCAATTCATGAGAATCTCTGCTCATGGGATTCTGTTCTGCTCTGGTTTCTCCTTTTTCTGCACCAAAACAAATGCTGAAGCCAGAATGTTCCACCAGAGCTCCCAAAGGTAAAAAGTCATTATGTCACACAAATAAAATGTAAAAAACTGCCTGGCATTAATTCTTTTATACTGGGCTTTCTTTAAAAAATCGTTGTAGTTAGGCTGGCTTTGATGACAAAGTGTTCAATAACAACCTAAATTTTCTTCTGAAAGGTTAATAAAGCTTTATGTCTCATGTTTCTGGGCTCCCATATGGCACAGGGAAAATTCTGCTCATACATCTGGAGGGACATAAGTCAAACATCTCCAACACCCACATTTCAACACAAATTAAATGTGAGCAGGGAAAAGTTACATTGTCAGCACTGAATTACTGAAACGGTCAAAATGAAGGAAAAACCCGGGTCAAATAATAGAGGTAAAGAAATCAGGGATGGAAAATGTCAACAGTTCACCAAATTTTTATTTTTTTTTTTCAGACAGTCGAAAGCCTCCTGGAACTAAACAGAGGTGAAAAAAAAATAAAATTAAAAGACAGGAGAGTGTGGAGTTCGTGTGAAAGCCCTGACAGCTTAGAAACCAGAAAAAAACTCAAGTCTTTATAGAACCCAACACTTCTGGTCCAATTTCAACTCCATAACTCGACAGAGACCCTTCAGGCTCAACTCTTAAAAACAAATTCAATTCAGCTTTTCAATGGGACATAAAATATTACTCCCAGCTAAAGTGGAGATGCTACAAGGGCTTCAAAACCAGAGTGTTCACATGTATGTATAAACATAAACATAAATATAAATATACTCACAAACCTACTGAAAATATAAGTGTATGTATGGAATAAAGGTTTGAGTGTGTGTGCAAATTTATACTTTTTTTTTTTAATATATATATTTATACTTATATATGTATCACCTTAAAGCAAATATATTTGTGTCCTTGCCATGGATTGGAACTGGATAATTTTAAAATCCTTTCTAACCCAAACAATTCTATGACTCAATGATCTTTGAAGAAACATGTAGAGATAGAAGACTCTATATCCAGAAAGGCCTTTTTCACTAGTTTACAATTTTTCCTGAAGTTTAGCATTTGGTGTTCACTTCCTTAATGGATAAAGACCCAATGTATTGCAAAAGCAGCAAAGGCATGTTAGAGTTCTTGCATACACAGGGTGGGACATCTGAACAAAAAAGAAATTTAGGAATGTTTGTATGTTCTTATGTAAATACAGTAATTTCACGAATATAAGCTGCACCTTTTTCATTGAAGAATCCAGCCTACCCCAGTAGTGCGGCTTATATTCAGGTGCGGCTTATCTATGGACAAATCCCAGTGAAATGCCAACCTGGAAGTGAGAGCCGGCCGGGGAGGGCGCCTGGGGCTGCCTTTAAAGGCTTGGCTGGTCTATGAAAACTGTTTGCAACTTGAGCACCTGACACCAATTTGGGTCTGTTACTAATTTGTTACTTTGTTACACATGGATCCTCGCTCAAAAAAAAAAAAAAAAAAAAAAAGTGCGGCTTATCTATGGACAAATCCCGTGGTCTACCCGGCTACCGGGAGGTGCAGCTTATAATCAGGTGCGGCTTATAATCATGAAATTACTGTATTTTGAAGCAGGTTAAAGTTTGGTGGAGACAAAACTCATCAGAGATCACTCGACTCCTCTGCCAATTTTTTGTTGGGTTTCTTTGTCTGTAAAATTCCCTCGAGTTCCCATAAGTTTCATTTTGGCAGCCTGTGTTCTCAAATCCCCCAGGTTCCTGGAATTTAAGATCAAAAGATCTCTTAAAGATAGCAGGTGCTGGAAGCTTTTAATACAGAAGATAATGGAGACATTAAACAAAAGAGCCCCACCAAAACCCAGCTGCTCTCCCCCTCTGCAGCCCTGCATCTCCAGAGCCCCACGAGCAGCTTAATCCTTGACACAGCCTCCAGCTACTTTTATTGTAAGAAGTTAAGCAAAAAGCAAAATACAAGCTGCCTCCCAGCACCTGGGATGTAGAGTGGTTTGAACTACAGCAAAGCACAGCACACATCAGGATTTCCATTAAAAATAAATAAGGGCTCCTCAACTCCTTAAGAGGGAACAACAGAGGTAGGGACACAAAAGTGAATATTAATCTCCCGTTTTAGCTTTGTACTAAGGATGTGCCACAGAGCAAAGGGGAAATAACGAGAGCTGGTGCAATTACAGTAATTTCACGACTATAAGG
>VRYO01002184.1:20768963-20794846 GCA_009812075.1 Sialia sialis
TATTCCAGATCAAAGGACTCAGCTCCCTGGCTCTGACCTTGGGCTGTGGGAGGCTCCCAAGGAGTCTGACATCCAAGGATTGCACATCCAATAACTTGTGTCTCACAAGGAGCCTTTGGAAAAGTTCATTTCTGACTGGCTTGATGCTCCTGGCCATGCATCCCATAGTCTCAGGACAGACTGAGAGTCTCCTTCTATTTGTTTTCAATTTATTTCCTTTTGTACTCATGGCACATCTTTGTTTTCAAACGACAGGATAAAATTCCCGTCCCAGCAGTCATTGAAAAAAAAAGTCAAAAAACCCCCATAGAAAAATGTGAACAAAAGCTCACTCTGTTGTCAATTTAACAACAAACAAAACTCCAAATGAAAATGAAAACAAACAAACCCAAAAAACAACCAAACAACAACAAAAAAAGACCAACCAAACCAGAGTAATTAGAAATCTGATGCCACAAAACCAAAACTGCTCAACAGTCATCTATGAAAGTCTCAAACACTCCACATGAACTGAATTTTTTTCTGACAAAACTTCTCTTTGCACCTCACCCTGCAGGGTAAGCAAAACCAAGTGCTAATAAATCAAATAAAATTCCTCCAATATGTTCAACACTCCCTATGCTAAGGCAGCTTTCCTGTACCTTTTATTTGAGTGTGACATTTTGCAGTATCTAACACATCTCTCTGCTCCACAGAGAGATAAGGACTTGAGAGAATGAGAAGATCCAAAGGAGTATTTTTCATTACTTGCAAGAAATAAAGCAACAAACAGAACAGCAAACAATAAAAATGCTCCCAATAAAAGTGTTTCTCCAAGGTGTTCCCAACACACAACTCAAAGCAGAGGAAAATAGAAAATAGAACATTCATTCAAAAAAGGAGAGCAGCTACATGTCCTGGATTATACAACATCACTAACTTTATGTTTCCAAAAATCTCTACATATAGCAGACATAAATCCTGTCCTTTTATTCCTTCTTGCATGTAAAGATCCTCTCCAGAGCATCAGCATCTCATCCAAAGATCCTTGTCACCATGTTAGAAATATCTCTTCCCCTAATAGAATTTATTTTTTTTTTCTCCAGAAGCTGGAGATAAGAAACAGCACTAAAAAAAAAAAAATTAAAAAAATTGTATTATTTTTAAAAATCCACAGAATATAAAGAAAATCTATTTTATTTTTTTATTTCAGTCCTTCTGCTTGACAGCTTTCCTGAGCTGGCCATCTGCATCAGCTCTGTGTGCCTGCCAGCTGACAAGTTCCATTTGTTGAGCAGATAATTGTGGCTGTTTTATTTTCCCAGTAACACACTATCACCAAACACAAGAGCTTACTTCAGATATGTTCCTCAATATACAGAGGGCAGTGAATAATGGTGAAAACTGTTTTGGCTGACAAGCAAAGCATGAACGTGTCACATCAAATAGTTTGTCTTGCTCAGTGCTCCTTCAGAACAGATAACATTTGGCTTTCATATTTTACAAGAAAGACTTTCAAAGACAGCCAGGAATAGGTTGCATTTCAGGTACAACTTATTAAAAAGTTTTCTTCGGGGTTTTTAAACTTTATTTCTTAAGTTTTTAAGCCTGCAATAAAATGCATAAATGTTGTAAAATGAAGCTTTTAGAAAAGAGCAGGAATTTGAATATTGAAGGCATTCATCACCAGCAGGATGTGGTTTTCTGGTCATAAATATTTTCCCTTTATAAATAAAGCAGTACTTTAAATGGACTATTTCAGTATCAATATCCCTGGAAAGGCATTCTAATCAACTTGTATTCAATGTGTAGAATCACAGAATGGTTTGGGATGGAAGGGACCCTAAGAACCATCAGTTCCTGCCCCAGGTTGTTCCACCCTGAGCTCGAGCTCTTCCAGGGATGGGGCAGGCACACTTCTCTTTGCTTTTATGGCACATAACCTGTGAGCAGTGTGACTCTGCTGACATTTCCAGCCTGCTTTTTATTGACTCAGCAGCCAGCTGGGGAGTTCTGAGTGCTCAGAGCTGAGGAGCACAATTCCACCTCTCCCAGGGAGGACAATCCCTGCAGGAATCGGGGCAGGTTCTGAGCTGGCTCTGGCACCCCAGGTCCCAGCACAAAACCTCTCCTGTGCTGTGACACCACAAAGGATGGAGCCCAGAGCCTCAGCCTAAACCAACTCAATTATTATTTAGTGGACATTTCACAGATATTTCACAGAACTCAGGTCTAGAAGGCTGTGCCACAGACACTAAGCCAGGCTTAAAGCTGACATTTCCCTTGCCCTTTCTCAGGCACTGCAAAGCCCTTGCTTGTGCCTTATTATTATTTGTACAAGCCCTGATAAACCAGTTTAGACAGCTGAATTATCCCCAAAATGGTATCTTTTTTCTAAAGGGTTAGGTTTTAAATATTATTTTCCTGAGCCCTCTAACACACAGTGGCATAAAAGTCAGTGTAGCACAAGGCAGGAACACAGAGCTGGCAACAGATGGGAGAAACAGACCCTGAAAACTTGATTTCTATCAGTTTATATTTTCATTTATACCAAAAACCTGATAAAAATGATTTCACACCAGACTGTGAAGTGAAAACTAATTTTTTTTTAAACTATTTGGAAACTTATTGTTGAAGGAATTAATTTGAAACAGAAAATTCTATTTTGCAGAGCACAAAAAAAAAGTAATAATAAAAAAGTCAATCTATTTGCTTCTGGTGTTGCTTGAGGACCATGATAGAAGTTTCAGGGCAGGAACGGTGCAGATTCCATTATTTCAAGGTCATTCAACTGCACAATCCCAGCTCTGTTGATCAGGATGGGAATGCAATCAATACTGCACATGGAGCAGTGTCACTGCTGCACAGAATGCACTGAAATGTCCCCAAATTTGGGCAGCTGCTCCTGATGCTCACCTGGGCTGCTGGACAAAGCAATTCCTCCTCAGCTTTGGCTCCCTGAGCTGTGTAAATGTGTCAAAACGGAGGTTTAAATGCTGGCAGCTAAAAAGAATCTTTAAAGAATAAATCTGCAAATGTGCTGGAGCACTGGAAATCACAATGGCTTGTCACTTCAAATGTGGAAATCAATAATTATTCAATAACAGTTGCAGGCTCGTGGGGATGCAAGGCCTGAGCAGAATGCTGCATCTCCACATTTCCAATAAAAGAGAGGCAGAGCTGAGCTGAGGGCTCTTTAATGTGCAGAGAGGAGCAAGAGGAGCTAAAGGAATCAGAATGAACTGCTGCACAGGGGGGTTTAGCACAAAAAAAAAACAGTTTGGGATAAATCCAGCTTAGAACCATGAGCCACTAGGCTGCTACAACAGCACAGACTGAAGCAGCCCCTGCAAACCTTGATTTTGTTATAAGTACATAACATATAGTTGGCTTTTTGCAAATATTAAAATAAATACTAAATGTATAATATTTTTTTTCTATATAAATATAAACTTTTTTCTTTTCTTCTAATACCAAAAGTTAAACAAAAGTTTTTTAAGAATAATATACTTAAACTACCCACTTAATTAAAATAACAATCTATAAATGTGTAATAAAAACACTACAGCTAACATAACAATTATCAACACTCACCAACTACAAAAAACCAAAACCACCACCCAAATTAAAAAATAATAAAAATTTTAAAAGCCACAAGCCAAAAAACACACATACTCTTCAGAAACAAACCTCAAAATTAACCATATTAAACAACTCCCAAATAAAGTTTAACTATATAGTAAAAACTACAAATATACAACAAATTAATACATTATAAGACACATTTAAAAAAACATTCCCAAAACAAACACGTACTCTTAACAAGTTACCAAACACCCGTTTTAACCCTTTACTTTACGTTACCTCCTATTATCTTTTTATTAAACCTTGTAAATGTTACCAAAACAATGAAATGTTTTTCACCCTGCAAATCTGCTGTCCCCAGCTGTGTCCCAGCTGTGTGCGACACTGCTGCCTCAGCTGTGTGTGACACTGCTGTCCCCAGCTGCGTGTGGCGCTGCTGTCCCAGCTGTGTCCCAGCTGTGTGCGACACTGCTGTCCCCAGCTGTGTATGACACTGTCCCCAGCTGTGTCCCAGCTGTGTGACACTGCTGCCTGAGCCCCTTTCTGCACCAGGGTAACTGGATTTGCTGAAATGAAGTGACAATGCCATTAAAGCAGAAATATTCATTATGTACAAGCATTTCAATGCAAAACTTTTTCCACATCCTTCTGTCAAACACTGCTCCACTCAAACTCGGAATTCAATTTTAAAAATATATTTTAAGTCTGTATTTTCCTGTTTTTTCCCTTTGTTAATCAATCATTTACACCCTAGTGCTGTGCCTTTATTATCCCATTATTTCATCTCCACTGATTAGCAAAGGAAAGTTCCACTTTGGCTGCAAAGAATAATTGTTGGCATTAATTATGCAAAACTTTTAATTTATAGTTTTGATTTTATTTTTATTAAAATTAAACCTATCATGAGTTAGCACATCAAATTCCTCAGAATACCAGTTTAACACTTTAATCCTGCAGTGAATAATATGCAGGTGCATGCAGCAGCAGGTAAAGAGGTTTTTTCGCTTCTATATTGGAAATTCCATGAGCCTTCTGTGAAGTCTAAATATCCTATTTTACTATTTTTTTACTAACACAACTTTTTAAAAATCTTGTTGAGTAAGCAGCACCATACTATGACAAAATAAACCTTTTTATTACCTTTTTTTTACATTTTAATTATTTATTGTAAGTTTGGGGGTTTTTTTTGTCTCCAAAGGCAGAAATGAATTGGATTAGTATGGTACTTGGAACAAGTACCATACTTGGAACAAGAAACACAAGGATTCCTTTATAGGTAACAAATTCAGGGTTAAGGCCACCCAGAGCCTTTTTCCCTTTCTATTTCTCTCCTCCCATTCTCTGCAAAGTGGATTACACTCACAAGCAATTAAAGCTAAAAAATTAAACCAGCAAATCTCGTAAGTTAGCAGGGAAAAAATAAACCTGAATTCTTGAAAGTAACAGGGAACAAAGTTGAAGACAAAATGTATAAGAGAATAAAACCAAATTTATCAAACTTTGAATGCTTGACTTTCCTCCTCTAACCTGTTATAACTTTTTTTTTCTCTGTGAATCTGGGGATCCCTGCATGTCTAAATGAGGATTTTTGTTTTCTTACTCAGAGTTGTTGTCAGGTCAATCATATTTTTATGCTCAATTCATTTTTTCATAGATAAACAGCATTAATTAGGGGAAAAATGGAGATTCTGGAGTATCAATGGGATTTTTAAGAACTATATCTTCAGCTTGAACAGGATAAATGTTTTTTCTAACGAGCAAACTCCTTGGAAAAGGCAGAAAGGAAACAGAAAAGAGATTCTGAAAGCCCCCAGGGAACTGACTGCTACCTGCAATTTCTGTGGGCCAAAACTTGTTTCCCTGAGGAAGGAAAACATGCAAAGCTATTTAATTTTTCATCTGATTTTTAATATTTAAAATCAAGCTGTCTCTCAGCTCCTTCTAACAAGCAGAGACCTAATACAAGCTAAGTACAATATTAGCTTAAGACAACAAACTTTGCCAATAAATGCTCGCCTCATTACTCCTCTATATTTAGTCTCTTTACACACAGAAAGTCAAGGATAAAGATGATCTCTGCAAGTCACTTTAATTACAGAGACATATACAAAATTAAATAAATGTAATAGTGCACATGCAAAAAAAAAAGTGATACAATTTCAGTAACTGCTATTCAGAAGCAGCTTTTTGATATTTCAATAAAAGTTCACTTTCTTTTTTGACTTCCACCTAGGAAATATATTCAAATTTCCTCAGCATTTATTTGCTGCTTGAATGGTTGACAATATAAATATTTGTTTTAGAGATGATGCATATAAATAGTTATTTAACTTAAAATACCAAAGGCTGGAATTGTGGCTTTCCAGCACCTGAAGGGACACAACAGGGAACAAGGAAGGTGGAGAGAGAATTTCCAAGGACACAGAGTGACAGGACGAGGGGGAATGGCTTCAAAATGAGAGTAGAATTTTTTATTTTTTTTTTAGAATTACAGTAATTTCACAATTATAAGCCGCACCTGATTATAAGCTGCACTTTTAAGCAAGGATCCATGTGTGACAAAGTAACGAGTTAGTAACAGAATGGCGCCAGTGTGGGGTTTGGTGTCAGGTGCTCAAGTTGCAAACAGTTTTCATAGACCAGCCAAGCCTTTAAAGGCAGCCCCAGGCGCCCTCCCCGGCCGGCTCTCACTTCCGGGTTGGCATTTCACTGGGATTTGTCCATAAATAAGCCGCACCTGATGATTAGCCGCACTACTGGGGTAGGCTGGATTCTTCAATGGAAAAGGTGTGGCTTATAATCGTGAAATTACCGTATTTCTTGTCAGGGTGGGGATGCCGTGGCACAAATCCCCAGAGCAGCTGGATGCCCCTGGATCCCTGGAATGTCCAAGGCTGAGCTGGACATTGGGGTGGGAGTGCTGGGACAGTGGAATTGTCCCTGCCATGGATGGGTGAGATTTGAGGTCCCTTCCAATCATTTCATGATTCTTTCCTCACAGCTCAGTTTTGATTTAAAATAACTCCATGAATAATCACCAGCACAGACAATGAGGGTCAGGCCTTTTCCTACAGTGTGACAAAAACTGGAACAGAAAAATCTCCTGTTGCACTTTAAAGGCATCTCAGGATGCACTTTGGACTGGCACGTTAAAATCTCTGTGCACCTGAATAAAGTTTTTGGCAGGGCCCGTGCAAACAAAAGTCACAGGGAAAATCCCAGAAATCCCCTTTTCCACCAATGAATTGAGGGTGGAGTCGGTGATTTAAGGATGTGATCCTTGCTTGATGCTTTTTTAATTTTTTATTTATTTTATTTTAAATTTAGGTCTGTTGGAACACAAGGAAATCATCACCTGCATGAAGAGCAACTCCCACCACAGCCAGTGAAAAATAACAATTTGGAGAATCTGCCTCGTTGTTTCTGATTCACTTTCTAAATTATCTATCTGTCTAATTAATTATAATTTACTCTGCCAACATGCACCAGTTTTGTGCCTTCTGTCTTTGGTGGCCAAACATGGATTTGCCATTCCTCACTAGAGACACTCCAGACAACAACAACAACAACAAAAAATACTTCCAGTATTCCAGACAGAGCTGAGCTATGGAAACATTTCCTACACATTGATTTTACATATTCTTATTTGGAATTTGTATTCCACTTCTACTTTTTTTGAGATAATTTTCCCAAATGCTTCCTTAAAAATTTATGAGAAAAAATTCCAGTTATTGATTTCAAAATAGAAATGAGAAATAATTTAGAGCAGATTTATATACTGAAAGCATTTTAAAGCTTTTTGAAGCAAAACATTTTCCTTACAATTGCTGTTACTTCCATGCAATAAATTCTAAATTTCTGTGTAAATTATCATTGTCTTTATAGAAACAAAGCAAATCTGGCTTTGTCTAGCTCTGCTTTGGAATCAAACATTTGGTGCACAGTAATAAATAGTTACAGGCTTAGTCTAAACATATGGTGAATTCAGCACAACAGAAAAAAAGCAGAATTGTGGAAACAAGTGATTATTCCACCAACAGGGGCAAAGTGCTGCTCTGCAGAGTTTCTGTGATCCAAGCAAGACCTTTTCATTTCTTCCCATTTCACTGAAACCTTCACTGCGACTTTATTTTGACATTCCAAGTCTGAGAACACCAACAAACCTTGGATTTGTTCTCTCAGTTTATGTTATTCCTGAACCACTCACCATCAGAAATGAAAAAAGCACTGGCACCCCAGCCTGGGATTTTTGAGGATGTGAATAAGATAATTTCATGGCTTTCCTCATTTGCCACTGAAATTATTGGGAGCTATCACATTTTCATTTTTCTTTCTTTTTTCTAAGGTAAATAACAGCAGACATTGCTGAAACCTCTGAAATCAGACTGAGTCTATTGTGCCACAAATGAAAATGGCAGTCTTTAGAAAATCGTATCTTAGAAAAAACCAGAATGGAATAAACTTTTAGTCACTGTTTTATTTTCTTTTTCTGAATGTCGATAAAATTTTGGCAGCCTAACTTTTAAGCAGCTTGGTAAATGTTATCCTCTGTTTTGTTTCACTTCACTAATAAATCCTTGTTAAGTGAAGAGAAAAAAGAAACTCAACAATCAACCCTAAGCATCACCAACATGTGAAAATGAAACCTCAGAGTTTCAAGTGTTTCTAGTAAGGAATTTGGACTAAACAAAGATTTTCTCTGCTGAATGAAGATGATTTTACTGTCATGGCTATGAAATCTCTCAACAGCCACGACAAATGCAGGATAGCAACAGCTAAAAACGTCCCAAAGGTCCAAATGTTCTGCTCCACCCAGAGAAAAAAAAAAAGAAAAAAAAAAGAAGAAAAAAACCACAAAACAAACAGAACCAAAAACAAAACAAACAAAATAAAAAAGAACCAACTAACCAACAAAAAAACCCAACAAAAGCAGCAAAAAAAATCCAAAAAATCTAAAAAAAACCCCAACAAAAATAAAAAAGCAAAACCCAATAAACTACAAAAACAAGAAGTAATAATTTAAAAAAACACAAATCAACAACAACAACAAAAAAAAACCACGCAAAAAAATATTATTCTCGAAATATATTATTTTTCCTCTTTTTGTATTATTTTATCAGTAAGTTTTGTGGGCTACAAGAAAGTAAATTGCCCAAAATCACATCCAGCAAGGGCTGGGCTGAAGAGAATTTTCAATCCTTCAGTGTTCTCCATTTAACAGATTTCCTCCTACGAGAAATGGCCTTTAAGCATATTGAAACTCATCTTAAAATAAACCAAGACACAAGTAATAGAGAATAAATCAGAGATTAAAAACCTTGGGATGTTTCCAAATGCTTGCTCTCCATCACCCAGAGCAGAGCTGAAACAAGGGCTGCTCTGACAAATTGTTCGATTGAAAAATGCTGTCTCAATGAAAAGGCAAAGCTGCCCTTGCAACATCTCCATTCTTCAAATTCTCTCATTAAAAGGCTTCTTTTCCAAGGAAAAACTTCTCTAATTCACAACAAGCAGATTTTATCCCAGACAACAAAGAGCAGCACCACAACAAAGGTACATGGCCAAGGCTGAGGATGGAGGAGTTTGGATTTCTCTGCAACAGGAGCTGAGAATTCCTCCAGTCACTGAAAACAACTCTGATTTTTCTTTATTCTTTAAATTATTTTAAATTATTTTCTTTCATTACAGGGATATATATATATATATATACATAAAATTAAATTTAAAAAAAAAAAAAAGAAAAGGACACATGAGTATTCCAGTAAGACAACTGTAAAAACCCAAGCTGGCTGGGACACTGGGACACTTTTTGTGGTGACATCCCTGCTGCGATTTTCTGCAAGGATCTCTGACCTGCCCGAGGGACTGACAGCCCCACCCAATGCAGCTAAACACAAAACAAAATAAAAATGAAAATAAATAAATAAATAAAAATAAATAAATAAAATAAAATAAAATAAAATAAAACAAAAAAGGCAATTTGGCCAAATGAATGTGACCTCTTACTGCAAACAGCAGTGGTAAATGCAGCAGCCCATGTGATCTCCACAGAACCTGAGCAAGGATTTGAAATTGCAATATTGGTGTCGGAATCCAGCTCTGGGGACACCATTGCAGAGCTCAAGTGCCACAGTACCAAAGTCATTTGTAAAAGCAGCAAATTACACTCCTCTACTCCCATCAAACACTTCACACTCTCAAGAATCAAACTCCAAAGCCAGAGCAGAGTCCTACACTTCCAATTATTGGTGCAATTTTATTAAGAGGGAGAAAATGACCAAACAGCACATTGCATTTCATCTGACAGGCTGGGATCACAGTTCAAGAAGTGAAATTACTTAGAACAGCTTCCCAGCTCTGTGTTCCACTTCATACATTTAATTTGAAAACTTCCCATTGTAATTCTGAGGTGGAATCAACGGATCAGTGTTTTCCTGCTAAACTAAAGGCTACAAACATTTAGTAAAATGATATTTCAGGGAGCTCAGCAGCTCTTTTCTTGGAGAGAACTGCACACTCATGTCCTGAAAGAACTTGTTGTCACAATTTGACAACTTCAGATCTGAATATTCCTACTTAAATTTATGTTACAATGGTTTCCTTGGCAAAATTTTGTTCATATTAAATTCTAGACCATGACTCTCTCAAATCTTGTATTGTAAAAATAAAAAAATAAAATAAAAAAATAAAAAAATAACAACAACCCCACCACACTGGTGAAATCCAGGAGTAGTGCCTTTTATTTAATTTTGATATGAATTCCATTATCATGGAAGATATCTATAAAATTCAATTTGCAGACTGTAATTTCTAATTTGAAAGCAGCCTAGGAATTTTTACAGCAGAAATAGAATTTTCTATTAGATTGCCTGGGCTTTTAAAGTTTTATAGGCTCCTACTCAAACTCTAGAGAAGACTGTTAGAGACATGTTAAATGCTTTTTACATAAAAGGCAGGATTGTAAAAATTCAGTTTTGGTGGGGTTTTGATTCTTCAAAGATTTTATCTTGCATGTCACTTGAACACAGGCAACCCATTCCCAACACGAATCCTGATCCCATGGGAGAAACATAAGAAAAATGTAAGGAGATCATTGGCAGCATGGATTTGTTTGTTTATTTATTTGTTTATCTGGGCTGCCGTGCTGCTGGTCAGGCTCAGCTGGGGTGAGGCTGACACAAGGAGCTGCTGCTATTTGGGAAAGAATTTGTTCCTACAGGAACTGCAGTGGGTGGAACCAAGCTCACACCTGGTGGGATTTGTGCTGCTGTAAGGGCTGAAATGGGAGGAGAATGACATGGCATATTTATAAAATCCACACTTTTAAGAGAACAAAACTTTGATCAGGACATTTTCCAAGCCGCCATTTTTTGGCCTCTCACTGCAGTTATGGCACTGACAATCAGGTTTTAAACTACAGATGTATTTGGGGAATAAACACATTTTCCACAGAGAGCATAGGGATCCCAAAGAAGCAGAGTGCAACTTCCAGAAAATCTCCACTTGGGTCATGTAAGCACATGACCCTATTATTATGAATTTTTTCTCTTTGGCTGGAGCAGCATTAATCCTTGCTAAGGCACTGGAGATTATCAGACAATGCTGCTGGGCATTGCTATGGCTTCTGATGTGCAAGGGTCTGCTTGGAAAACATTTAATCAGTGTAAGTTCTTTTTCTGCAGCCTACTTCTATTGGCAACATAAGAAGGTTGCAGGATATCCATTCTAATCCCAGTCATTTTAACAAACATCTGTCCTGCATGATGTTGGTAGTGTAACAGCTGGCCACATGCAGTCCGCTGGAAATCACAGCATTCCTCACTAAAATATCTGTTTGGGCACTGCAAAATCTATTGAAGGACAACTGTTCCTGAAGTGAATCAGATAAATTCTACAAGGAGACAAATGATTGCACTTTTCATTTAAAAATAAAAGGAAAAAAAATCCTCAAAAAAAAGAGTAATTAGCCCCCACCCTCCCAAACTCGGTGCCAGTTTTGCACACTGAATATGCACACTACCTGCTTTTCAGACAGACCAGTCCATTGATATAAATTCTAAAGAATTCAGTAATAAATGCAAATTTCTCTTTTATTTTAAGCCAGTATTTCTATCAGACATGATACACCCTTTGCGTAGGAGCACTGATGTGCACCAAGAGAGCCAGGGCACATTTAAACTCTGACATTTGGTGAGCATGCCCAAACTTCCAGATGTGTCTGTTAGGGTCAGTCCTCAGAGCTCCATCAGAATGCTGAATCTCTGGGTGTTTAAATAAATATTCTCAAGCCTGTTGAGTCTGAGAATTAACCCAGTCAAACTGTTTGCTGTGCTGTAAGAAACAGCAGCTGATAGCAATACCCCGAATAATGCAAATCAGCTGCAGGTCAATTAATGGGGCTGCTGTCCCAATTAACTGGTCTGCTGTCCTTCAACTTACACTGTCCAACTAATTAAAAAAAAAAAAAAAGTCTCATGAATGGTATAAGGGACATAAAGTTTTAATATTTTTGATAAAGTCATTTCTCATTAGAGGTTTCAGACCATATTAACATTTTTTCCTGGTTTTATTCTTTTTCCCCTTACCTACAATGCAGTCCCAGAAGAGCTGAGGCCTTCTCCATGATCTGAACCTCAGCCTGTCATTTATAGTTCACAGGCTACTTTCACTGTTTTTCTGAGATGCTGCAAAACATGAGGTGAAGTTTGCAAAAGCCCTGGGATGGGAAATCTGTGTGCTTGGCATTCTTTCAAGAAACAAAGACCAAAAGGCAGCCAGTCTGTGCTACCTAAAATTACCATAAATTACACATTTAATAATAACTTATCATGTAGCAACACATTCATTTTTGTTAAGAAGCAAATCTTTTCTGAAGGAAGCAGAATTACCTTGAGGTGCATCCAACTGTTTCACTGGGGAATAACAGATCTCTCCCTCACTGGTACAAGGGCATTTGTCACATAATTACCGAGTTATTCTCAGATAATTGGCACTCAGAAGCAGCACACAACCCAATAGGTGTTCATTTGGTTGTGCCTGCTTTCCCAACAGTGAGAAAAATACATCAAATTGTCTAAATGCTCTGGCAGGGAGCAATAGCAGGACAGGTGTCTCAAAAGAGGTTTGGAAATGACAGGAGCTCCTTAAAAGATGAAGAGGAAAGCTCAGGTTTTAATTATTTTATGTAGCAAGCTGTTAAGTTTTTATAGGTGCAGTAGGGTATAGATAAAACAATCAATTTTTAAGATACTAAAATGATGCTTGTCTTGGGTTACAGTATAGGATGTGATAAAAGGTGTCTGTTCTATCACCATCTGTTGAGACCAGGTGGGGCAGTGATCCTGATCTCCGTGGGAGATATTCTGCTAATGGGCCATCCATTGAAACCAGCTGGGGCAGTGTTCTTTATTTCCAAAGGGGACATCTCCTGTTAATGAGCCATCCATTGAAACCAGCTGGGGCAGTGTTCTTTGTCTTTCCACAACCCATCCTTCCCTCAGGGAGTTCTCTCCTGCTCATGGCCATTGAGTCCCACTGTAGCACTGATAAAATTACTGCATCCCATTGGAAGTTGCTCCAGCCAGGGGGAAGAGCCCAACATTTCTTACCAAGATAAAACCAGGGGTTTTGGGACACTAAGGCAGCCCTTGTTCCCCTGGACTCCAGAGGAGAACCGGACTTTTTTCCACATCATCCCTGGATCTTCGGAGGGAAACTGCACCTTGTCCAGGAGCACTGCTCCAATCAAACCACATCTAACACTGCATAAGGACTGCAGCCACCATTTAACTGGACTGCTACCAGCACCCTGACGGGTGTCAGCTTCGATTCTAACTCTGGCAGAGTTTGGGGTTTGTTCTTTGTAGTACTGTATTTCTATTTTAATTTTCCTGGTAAAGAACTGTTATTCCTATTCCCATATCTTTGCCTGAGAGCCCTTTAATTTCAAAATTATAATAATTTGGAGGGGGGCGGTTTACATTCTCCATTTCAAAGAGAGGCTCCTGCCTTTCTTAGCAGACACCTGTCCTCCAAATTAGGACATGGCGATAGGTGTAAAGAACACAATATGACTTTTTATTTTAAATTAATGCCAAATGGAAAATGTGAATAGAAGAAATAAAAATAATATTTTTTTAAAAAAATCAATCCAACTTTGGGCTAAGAGCTTATCTTTTGGAAAAATTCAGAGCATCCAGAAGCCCATGGCTGCCACCACACATCTGCTCAGCCTGAACCATGGAGTTAGTCTGCAATTTCACCCCACCATGTCCTTTTCCGTTTCCCCCATCACAACCGGCTCTAATTAACCTCCCAAAGAACTGGAATATTTTAATTCAAGTGGAATGCCATGCTCAAACAACTCTGCTGCTTCTCTGTGAGTGCCTTAATTGCCTCTATAAGCCCTAATTGGATGTTGAGACAGAATTCCAGGGAGAAACACCAACTTCCCCTCCATTCAGGAGCACTATTTTCAGCAACACTTTGCAGCAGATTACTGCACATATTTGTTCTACTCATGATGAATATGCCTTCCTAATATTGGAAAGGTTTTTTCCCCTCTATTAATATTATCTAACTACATTTAGAAGCAGGATATCCAACTCACAGATTTCCTATGGCTTCCAAATGAATAAATGGCCATTGGGCCATGGTGTCTCTTTATAAGGAGAGGATTAATTTGGGAATAAAGGAGGTGAGGAGGATACACTTTCTAATATATATATATTTGGCTTTTTTTTTTACTGGAAGGGAGCAAATAAAAAGCAAAAATCCCATCAGCAGAATTGAATCACTCCCTCTTTCCTTCTGGAGGCACAAGTTTTGGTGAAGCTGCACCACCTTCCACTCTGGTTGATTTTTTTCATCTTTTTAGAAGTGCCAGAGAGAGCAGGAACAGATCTCCAGACTCATGTCCACACTCTGAAGAGGGAACACAATCCCTGTTCTGCTGTCCTTTCCTGCCAGCCCTGCCCAGGGCACAGCTGAGTCCAGGTGAAAGGGGATGTGGATTTTGTCCTTCTCACCTTCCATTTTAAATAGACACTAAATTGCATCAATTTCTGCAAGCTAAGACTGCTTTGCCACATTCCCACTTTGCTGATTTCCCTCTTTCTCCCTTTCTTTTCATTTTTTCCTTCCAATTTTTGGATAGACAACCTCCCTCCAACACTCATTTTTTTCCCTAATTTTACACCGCTCTGCTGATTGTTCCTTTTGTTCAATGCACTTCATTCACACCTTCTAAACCAAACCTCTACAGGAATAAAAACCTAAAATCAAAGTCATTGGCCTGAACTAACCCAGCATTCAGCCTTGCTTTGAGCAGGGTATTAAATCAGTTAACCTCCAGAGACATCATCTCAATTATTCTCTAAGATATACATATATACATAATTAAGTATATTCAGATTTCTTGTTTGATTAGAGCATGCAAAATAAATGTGAGTTCACAGCATGAATTTCTGCTGGCCCAGAGAATGACCTTGAGTTGTTAACCTCAGCCTCTGTTGCCCACTCCCAAGCAACCTGATCCAATTCAGGATTATCAAAACCAGTGATGGCCTTTGTTCCTGCAAGGATTTGTTGTATTTGCAAGTATTACTCTGAGACAGACAGAGTAAACAAGGCTCTGACAAAGGAGCAATACCAATGAGTTCTGGTTATCAATGTCAAGCTTCAAAAGAGAGATTTCAGGGCTGGAAAGATGAAAACCTGAACAACTGGGATTAAACAGGTTTCTCAATAGACCAGGAAGAAGTTCCAAGAGAAAACTTCTTTATAATAGATATAGTCTGTGCTGATTGCTGCAGTGAGTTTTTTAAGAGAGTGGAAAACTAATTGCTTGCTAACGTAAATACAGTGATGTCACGCCTATAAGGCGCACCAGATAATAAGGTGTTCTTCCAGGTTTTGATCAAAATTTTAGTCAAAAGGGTGTGCCTTTTAGTCATGAAATTACTGTAACCACTGGGGCATGTTTGAGAATTCATGAGATTTCCACCAAAGCTGGAGAGAAGCAGCATTGTGCCTTGAGGACAGAGAGAGTCTCTCCCAATGACAAAGCCTCCAAGGCTGAGTCAAATTCAGACAAAACCAGTAAGATAAATTCCAGAGTGCACAGTTCATTACCTCTCACAGAAAACACCATCAGAGGAGTTTAATAACTTGCTCCTTACTGTTTAATTGTGATGCCTGCAATAATAATTATTGATTATGTCCCAAAAATTGCATTTTGTACACGACGGCCGCAGAACACACAGACAGTGAGCGAGTGCCAGCTGATCCTTTGCCAGTTTGATTTATTAAGATTATGTATACACAAGTGGCAGCAAATGTGCTGGCTGCCTTCCTGCTCTGCCTGCTCTGTCCTGGTCCCTCCCCTTCAATGCTAATCAGAGAGCAAAGCATAACAAGGAGATAATTGCACATTGCTGCTGTTTGCACCAAGAGAATTGATGGAAATATTTTTAACACATTCCGTTATTTTGATCTTGCTACAGGTTGCATTTCAAGGCAGAAATTTGGGGAGACATTCCTCTTATGCTTTGCTGTTCCATGTTTTTCAGGCCATGTTTAAAATTGTATTAAAATTGCAATAATTTCTCCTTTGGTTGCATAAAATTTCCTCTGTAGGCAGAGAAGTTGCAAAGATGCTCTGGCTAAAGGAACTTTTAACACTGACTGTCTGAAAGTTAATAAGGATTTTCTTTTTTTCAGGGAAAAAAGTACAGTAATTTCACAATTATAAGCCGGACCTGATTATAAGCCGCACCTCCCAGTAGCCGGGCAGACCACGGGATTTGTCCATATATAAGCCGCACCTGAATATAAGCCGCACGTTGTTTTGTTTTTCTGGTTTTTTTTATTTTTTTAAAGCGAGGATCCATGTGCGACAAAGTAACGAGTTAGTAACAGAATGGTGCCAGCGCGGGGTTTGGTGTCAGGTGCTCAAGTTGCAAACAGTTTTCATAGACCAGCCAAGCCTTTAAAGGCAGCCCCAGGCGCCCTCCCCGGCCGGCTCTCACTTCCGGGTTGGCATTTCACTGGGATTTGTCCATAGATAAGCCACACCTGAATATAAGCCGCACTACTGGGGTAGGCTGGATTCTTCAGTGAAAAAGGTGCAGCTTATAATCGTGAAATTACTGTAATCAGTTATTTTTGTTATTTAAGCCAAGGTATTGATAATGGTGATAATGATGATGATGATGATTTAAATATCCATCTGGAAATTGGTTTTCTTCATCTTTCCCTCAAAAAAGCTCACAACATTTAAAAATAATGCTGAATCCTTCAAAGTTAGTGCTCTGAGAAACTGACAGAAAATTAGCATGTAACACTGAATATATGGATAAATATGACAATGAGTTTAGCTGGTATAATGTTCATTTGGAAAAGAAGCAATTAAAAAAAAGCATAAACAACTCTCAGGCTATTACTAGATAAATTTGTTTCCTTTCTTCCTCATTTAAATGTTAAAAATAATTTAAGAAGAAAATTAGATTCTGACTTCTAGCTTTTAGAATTATGATGAAATGAAGTAACTGAAAAAATAATCTTCAGAATAATTCATTTTAATTTGTGGCTGCTGTGAACAACAAAGTGCCTTGGAAGCAGACCTTGCTCTAAAGTCATCAGAGTGCTGCTATTTCAACGGGCAATGTTTTTAATGAACCAATGGCAACTTGCTGATAACAATTAGATGAGATGAAATTAAACACTGCCACTCTTTAAAAGAGCAGTGGTGCTCCTGATAACAGAAACTTCATCCTTGTGTTAGCCAATCTGCTGCCTGGCTGCAATTCCTTTCACTGCAGGTTGAAATTTAGTATTAAACGTCCATCAATAACAGTGTGCAAATAAAAATCATGAAAGCAAACTGATTTAATGTCAAACTAATGAGACTGGAAGCTCTGCTTAAGGAATTACCTTTTAGCCTTTCTCAAATAAAGTGCTTAGAGGGGAGAGGGCTTCCTGGAATTTACTGGAGTGGGAGATTTCAGTGGTTAATGAGAGGATCAAGACTAAATGTCAAACTAAATAATGTCATAAACTCTTCATTTCTGATGCTTGCCAATCCAGCCAGCGCTCTCTTACACTCTTTCATCACAGCCTCATTGGCAAAATATCTGAACTTGCAAATGAACAGGAAAAGCTCATTTTTCAGTGCTGAGCCCCAAATCTGAAATCCCAGCAGTCCAACAACAGCTCGGCGTGGAACTCAACAGCACATCAGTGGGTGCTGGAAGGGAAATATCTTGGGAATTTGGGGGGGAAATCCTGGGAATTGTGAGGGATGGATCCTAGGAATTTTGGGGTCCTGGAAGGAAAAAAAACCCAGGAATTTTTTGAGAGGAAGACCCCAGGATTTGGGGTGTGGGAAGAGGAAAAAATCCCCGGATTTTGGGGGGAAATCCTAGGAATTTTTGGGGGTAGATCCCAGGAATTTTGGGGTCTGGGAAGGGGAAAACCCCAGGAATTTTGGGGGAAAACTTTGGGATTTGTGAGTCCTAGAAGGGAAAAACCCAGGAAATTTTTAGGGGGAAAATCCTGGGAATTTGGGGTGAAAAATCCTGGGAATTTTGGGGACGTGGAGAGGGAAATAATCCTGTGGAAAACCACCTTCCTAAACCCACAGTTACTGGCAGGTTCTTCTGGAAAATATAAGGAATACTTGCAGATGACCAACACAAATTCTTGACACCATTGACTTTTTGATAAAATCTGCAATTTTTGGAGATTTGGCAGCCCTTGATGTGAACGTTTATCCAAACAGTGCCCTCCAGAAGTTTCCACGAGTGTTTGGAGCAAAAGCAGAGAAACTCTGGAGGGCAGCAGGGCAAGTGAGGCCACAGCAGGTGCAGTGTTTTGTGCATGAAGTGAAGAACTCACTCCTGTGTAGAAGGGCAGCACCAGCTCTCTCCATCCATGAAATCCCAAAGGGAATTCCAGCAATTGAGGGGTGCTCAGCTCTCAGACCAGTAATGAGTGACTCCACATGGTCACAATTGCAAAAATGGGCAAACATTTCAACACAAACACCTTAAACCACTGAAATCCTACAGCTGCTGTTCAGTCCCTCTACAGTTTTAAGGATTTCTCATCTATGCTGCAGATTTCCTCCAACCAAAGGTACTCCACAGAATATTTTAAAGATTAACCCAGGATAGGCTGGCCTTTCAAAATAAACATTTTCAAGAGGAACAGTACAGGAGGGAGATGATGAACGAGAAAGGAAGGACATCTGCAGCTTTCAGATTATGTTTAAAAACATGCAGGAAATCTGGAATAATAATAATAATTTTAAAAAAGATTTAAAAATGCTGGGGTTTGCCCTCTCATGTTTCAGCAAGGGATTCTAAATACCATCATGGGAGCAATCAATTTGCAGCAGCTGTGGACAGCCTTAAGGGCTTGAACAGCTTAATTGGAGAAATGTTTCAGAAGTTAAAAGGCCAGAATCATGTCAAGTACATGAAGCAAAAACTCACAGATGCTTCTAAATGTATTCATTACACAGTATCACAAAGGAGAGCATCCATATAAGAAAGAACGTTCAAAAAGGATAATTAAAAGCTAGTTTTATTGATGAAATCTAATCAAATGCTAAAAATATTAATATATAGATTCCAATTATACTTAATCTACCCTAAAAAGTTCTATTAGTGATTTTCAAAAATTATCTTTAATAATAATTTAATGCATGGAACTGAAGTTTTTTAAGTGCTTGGAAACATAATAGTCACTTAATTAAAGCCAGGATTGAAATGTAACAGTTTGCTTAAACTACTCCTCCTCTAATTTAGTTTTTTTTCTTTATGTTAAATTTAATGTTCATGCAGGGAGGTCCAGCTTTCAGAGAGGATGGAGCCTCTGGCTTTTCATAGCTGGAATGGATATTTATCCTTTGCTTTAATTGCACTTTAAGGGGCCTTTAAGAGTTCCTGTTCACCAAGTAACTCAGGCCTCCAGGATGAAAAGAGCACAGTAGGAAAATAATGCAACTGCACTGCTCCCCATCAGCTCCCTGCATTAAATTTGTGTTTTACCCTTCCCATCAGCAGCCCACAGTGCTGTGCTGAGGGACAAAAATGTTCATTACAAGCCCAAGTAGGAGAGATTCTTCAGTTACTGCTCCCTCCAGTGAACTATGATCTGCAGGGTGGGGAAATTAATAATTCAAAGCAAATGTTGCTGTGCTGGAACTCAGCACAGCAGAGGTAAAAGAGGTCAGGAAATTCTTGGGGTTTGGATCCCTTCTTCCACCTGAGCTCAAATAACTCCAATGTGCTGTTCAAAATTTACAACTGAGATGTGTGATAAAAAAAAAATAATAATAATAATAAAACCAACCCAAAACTAAACAGCCAGCCAACCTAGGAAACAAGCAAACAAAAAATACAGATTTTCTTTGGTAATATAAATTTACAGCATCACAGAATAAAACAACAGTTGGGTAACCATGACCTAGGTCAGCATATCTGCATCAATATTAGTGAGATACCCTCTGAATAAGAGCATTTATCACACAAAACCAGGTCTAAAAAATATTAGGTTTGCACAGTAATTTTAGGTAGTTTTGACTGAAAACATTATCAGGAAGCTCTGTTCAAAGTGATGCTAACTGTGATATCCTCACAGGGCTGTTTATTGGATTTTTTTTCAGCAATTACTCAAATATTGGTTTCTGTGCTCTGCTTCTGAGTGTTGGGTCACCCTTGAGGGACCCTTCTGCAGCACTGAGGCTCCTTCCCCAGCTCCAAACCTCCAGGGAATTACAGGAAATCATCCCAAATCCTTACACCTTCAGGGACTCACAGGAAATCACCCCAAATCCTGACACCTGCACAGAATCACCCCAAATCCCGACACCTTCAGGGAATCACAGGAAATCATCCCAAATCCTGACATCTTCAGGAAATCACAGGGAATCATCCCAAATCCTGACATCTTCAGGGAATCACAGGGAATCATCCCAAATCCTGACACCTTCAGGAAATCCCCCCAAATCCTGACACTTTCAGGGAATCCCCCAAATCCTGGCACCCTCTTGGCCGTTCTCTCCAGATCTAGGAACTCTTGCCGTGTATTTTTTGTATAAAAATCAGCCAGCGGCTGATAAAAGCCCAATAGCAAAGAAGCAATCCCAGTCATTGAAAGAGAAACCATCTTTTTAAGCAGTAATGTCAATAAATGTTTTAGCTAATGAAATCTTCAGTTCAGGAGCTGCTCCTGCTCAAGAAACACAACTTCAGGATTGAAGCACCTGCCCAAGTTGTGGTTTCCCATTGTACCAAGGCACAGTTAAGGTTGATCTCTTTCATCACATTCCAATCCACCTGTTTGCCAATTTATCTGGTCCCTGTAAAGTCCAGTAATCAAAAGCCTTCTCTTTCTTTTATGTTGTACAATAGATAGCTTTGAAGCTATTTGTTATAAAAATTATGACAGAGCTGAAGCTATGACATGTGAGTCCTCCACAACAAGAAACCAGAGCAAAAGGATGAGCTTGTGTTTTAATGGAACTAATTATTGGGAAAGGAGATTGCAGGAAGCCCAAAACATTGAATTCATTTTCTGTGGAATAATTTCTGTAAGGAGGGCTTGAAAAGAGCCCTCACCTCATGTCAGTAATTATTTTGGCAAGTACAGAGCTGAATATTGGGTAAATGTCCAAGTGTTTGCTTGTTTAAAGGAAGATCTAATGAATCATTTAAAAACCAGAAGTCCTGTTGTGCTGAGCTTCCTGACGTCGCAGCCTTTGTCAGAGATGCAATCTCAGCTGTAACTGTGTGTTCTGCCTGCTGTGCTGGGGATAAACTGGTGAAACTCAGTCACTGGAACAGCTTTATAGCCACACCCATGCAAAGCTGGAGATGCAGGGTGGGAGAAAACCTCTCCAGTATTTTAGAACATTTGGAGATGTTCCTTTAAATCCTTATTAATACATATATAAAAAATGTACAAAGTTCTCAAGTAATTACTGTGCTACTCTGAGTTTTCCTCCTTTAAATTTTTCCTAAGTAATTATTTTACCTGAATGATAAAGTATCTCAAGTGCAGAGCTGAAACCAGCCAGTATTTCCATGCTGCATGTGTACACCAGGTACTGGTACAATCATGGCTAGTTCAGTACAAGTCTAAAAGCTGTTTGGAAATAGCCTCTTTTTTTCCCCTAAGAAAATTTTTTTTTTATTTTTTTATTCCTCATCTCATTCCAAGGAGCCTTGAGCATCTCTGGCTTCAGGGGCTTTTCTGCATTTAGCTTTCTCCTTGCTAAGAGATGCTGCAAAATATGCAACCTCAGAGCTCCAAGATGCACTCACTTTTTTATCTTCTGTTCATAAAATCAGAAAAAAACACTCTATGACTTTTTGCTTAAGAGATATAACTGGAAACAAGGATTGAGAATTGTCCTGCTCTGCTCTGCACTGGGACAGCCTCACCTCCAGTGCTGGGGCAGCTTTGGGCCCCACAATGCAAGGAAGATGTTGGAGAGCATCCAGAGAAGGGACAGAAAATGGTGAAGGGGAGAAAAGGAGAAGTGTGTGAGGAGCAGCTGAGGGTGCTGGGCTTGGTCAGATGGAGAACAGGAGACTGAGAGAACACTCAGCATGGTTACAACTCCCTTGTGAGGGGAGAGAAGGGCACCAACCTCTGCTCTCTGTGATTTGGACCAAGAAAACAGCCTGAAGTTGTGACAGGGGAGGTTTAAGTTGGATATTAGAAAAATGTTCTTCCCCCAGAAGGTGGTGGGGAACAGAGCAGGCTCCCAGAGCAGTGGTGACAGCACCAAACCTGCCAGAGCTGCAGGAGTGTTTGGACAACACCCCCAGGGATGCACAGGGTGGGATTGTTGGGGGTCTGTGCAGGGCAGGAGCTGGACTTGATGATCCTGATGGGACATTCCTGCTCAGGAGGTTCTGTGATTCTCATTTAAACTTGACTGAATCTGTCTCTTCATCACCTCCTCAGGCACTCAGCCCCTGAGCCCATCCCCAGGTGTGCAGATTCCCTGCCCACATGCGCAGTCCCAGATGTGCAGCCCCAGGTGTGCAGATTCCCTCTCAGATGTGCAACCTCAGATGTTCAGTCCCAGGTCTGCAGATTCCCTGCCCAGATGTGCAGATTCCCTGCCCAGATGTGCAGGCTCAGATATGCAGCCCTAGATGTGCAGTCCCAGGTGTGCAGATTCCCTGCTCAGATGTGCAGCCCCAGATGTTCAGTCCCAGGTGAACAGATTCCCTGCCAAGATGTGCAGCGCCAGATGTGCAGACTGAGATGTGCAGCCCCAGATGTTCAGTCCCAGGTGTGCTGATTCCCTGCCCAGATGTGCAGCCCCAGATGTTCAGTCCCAGGTGAACAGATTCCCTGCCAAGATGTGCAGCCCCAGATGTGCAGCCCCACATGTGCAGTCCCAGATGTTCAGTCTCAGGTGTGCAGTTCCCCTGCCCAGATGTGCAGCCCCAGCTGCTGCAGGGCTCTGCAGCCGTGCCAGGCTCCCAGCAGAGCAGTGTGGCTGTCACCCCCGCTGCAGCCTCTGTCCCCTCACCCAGCCCGGGGGATTTCTCTGCTGGGCCGGGGCAGCAGCAGCACTGCCAGAACTGACGGCTTTCATTTGCCACTTCCTGCTTTATTTACGTGTTTTCAAACTTGTTACATCGTTTTCATTTTCTACCCCCTATACACACAGGAGGAAATCTGAGTCCAAAAAGTCATCTCAAAATAACCTTGCAGGTACTTTGTAGGTAGATGGAATATTCGGAGATGGAAGTCCATTATTTTTCCATTTAGGCATTACAATATCCTGTAGCTTACTCCCATTTTCCCTGCCTAATTTGCCATCTCTTAGATGCCAAGAATGTGTAGAAATCTCTGAGGGGCGTATCTCTCATCAGCAGCAAAGGAACATTGGAATAATGACTTGCAGGCATTGGTGGCAAGCATTGTATTCTCAGAAGCACAAAACCAGAAATGGAAAGACTCCTAATAGGTCACCTAATCTATCTTTCTGCACAAACTGGGCTCTGCATAGCTGAAATAGCTTCAATTTCCTTAAGAAATGCCTGCTTGGGATTCCACATGCAGATTTCTTTCCAGTGCACAGTCATATGCTCTTCCCCATGTCCCCGTTCAATCTCAAGGAGAAGCCAAAATTCAGAATATAGAAGGAGGATAAAGGACCAGAAGCTCAGAGAATTGTTACATTAAAGCCACCAACTTAGCCTGACATAACCCAAAGTTTTGGGCTCTGTATTAATAGGAAAAAATATTAGACTGGCATAACATTTCCATGGCAATAATTACTTTCTAAATGTACTGGAATAAATTTAATCTTAATGAAATTCCATCTGATGCCAAAGCAGTGTCTGCTGCCTTTCTAATGCATGTCTCTAATTCTCATATCAGGAGGACAAGATCTTAAAATTCCTGAATAATGAACTTTCTTACACAGTTAGACTAGAACCAATATATAAAGATACACTTTAGCAGCTCCTCTCAGAAAAAATAATGAACTGTTTGCAAGAGCTGATAGGTTCTGCGTGTGCTCTGCAGCTTCTCAGTTCCACCAACACTTTGTTTGTGCTGCTGTCACAGGCAGGAGCTCAGATCATTAAATGGCCTCTGAACTGGGTGTATGTTTAATCAATTTGCACAATTCAATCCCTTTCACCAGCAGGAATTCTGACAGAGCATCTACCCACACCCATCTCCAGAGCACAGATCAGCAGCAGGAGTTCATGCTGGCAGGGGTTTTGGGCCATGCTAAAGGAATTCCTGTTTTTCACGTGCCTTGAGGATAAAGAATGAAGAGAAGGGAAGGAACCAAATGTTCCATTCAAGAGCTGCTGGAAATTTGGGGAAAGCAGACATCCCAGCCCCAGATGGATGGATGGGAGCTGACCTTCCAGAGCATCCCTCAGCAGAGCTGGATTAGCACAAAGTTTAAATAATCAGCCATTCTGTCCTGCTGCAAGGCAAGACAATCAGATTTTATTATTTGTGTGCAATCACAGTTGCTATGGGGTAGACAGGAGTGAAGAAAGAGACAAATAAATTATAACCTTTTTGCAGAAGTAAAATCAAAGCAGTTTTGTGGAAGCATTTAAAGCAATAAGAGCTCTTCCTTAATGGGGCTTCTTGCAGTCTTTTGACAACATGGAAATTTTTTTCCAGATCACATAAAAGAAAAAAAAAAAGTTTCTGTCATAGCTTAAGCCTGCAGTTTTCTTGTGGAGATGTGTTTACAGTTTGAGGCTCACCAGGGAGGCATGTTTTGCATGGAAATAGCAGGAGGTTCTGGGGAGCTCCTTTGACAGCAAATGTCTTGAGCTGCCTTGACATCCCTGCTCTAATAGAGTGGCTCTGTAGCAAGTGAACTTCCTGATGAAAAGCAACCAAATTAAGTGGAGTTTTTCATCTCTGCTCCTAGCTGGCTACACTGTGACCGTTCAAGGGGGAATGGAGAAATGATTAAAAAGAGATTGCACTCTGGCTCCGGTGGCAACTGACATAAATGAACTTGAAAAGACAAATAAGACTACACTAATTTCAGAGCCACGGTGGTTCTTCTCTGCCTGCATCCCTGGAAATTGCATTGCTGAAAGCAGAGGTGGTCTGACTTGCCCAGAAAAAAAGCAAGTTCATGCTGTGACAGAGGGGGAATGTCAAATGCACCCCAGAGAGAGAGGTAATTAAAGCCTTTCTCTTATTTATTCTTCTTTGTAGAGAATTAATAGCTGCAATGTTCATAATGTCTCCTGGCTCCTGTACTTAGGCTTAATTCACATTTTATTTCTATTTCCTAAATTATAATCTCAAAATTGCATTGCTGATCCCAGGAAGGTACACGAGTCTCAACAGCAATGTCTCTGTGCCACAGAACTGAGGAGTCCATCATTTTTCCATGCTGCAATCATGGACCCTTTGCAAACAATGACCTTTCATGTGCATCTTCTCTTAGAGAAACCTGTGCCTTGTGAATCCTGCACTGCTGCTTGGGCACACTCAGCAGGCAGAAGGGTCACACACTGCCTGTCCCACAGAGCTCTGCACAGCTCCATGGAATTTACAGCCATAAAGGAATTTCTTTATGTTTGGTTCACATTTCCTGACTGGCACAAGGGTTTTCCAGGCATTCCAGACTCCACAGTCCCATTCTGTTCCTTCTGACTGGATCTCTGCACCTGTGTGGCTTTAAAATGACAAATCACACTCTTCAACAGCACCTGGGGTGGCTTTGCTGCTACAGCTGCACCAGACACATTCTAAACTCAAAGTATTTCCTTCCCCACCTCCCATCCCTTCCCTCTGGC
>VRYO01002184.1:20798763-20839631 GCA_009812075.1 Sialia sialis
ACCGGATTATAAGGTGCACTTCCAGGTTTCAATCAAAATTTTAGTGAAAAGGGTATGCCTTATAGTCGTGAAATTACTGCAGTTTTTTTTCCCTAAAATCCAACTTCTATTTCCCTTGGTACAGCTTGAGGCTGTGTCCTCTCGTTTTGTCCCTGCTGCCTGGAGAAGGAAACCAAGCCCAGCTGACCCAAACACCTCTCAGGGGGTTGTAGGGAGTGATAATGTCACTTCTGAGTCTCCTTTTCTCCAGGACAACCAACCCCAGCTCCCTCAGTTGTTCCTCACAAGGTTTTTGTGTTCCAGGCCCCTCACCAGCCTCGTCCTTCTCTGGATGCACTCAGGTAAAAGCAGAAAAACTCAGAAGTTAAATCCTGGAATCCACGACAAAATTTCACATTGATGACGCTCACATTTTGCTCATTTGTTAGTTCATTCATTGATTTTCACCTCATTTCTATTATTTTATAAACCAATATGAGAGGGACTGCTGTTTTGCAGTATGATAAAAGAATTATAACTAATATGGCTCTTTGGTTTTAATGCTTAATTTCCATTATTTCAAAAGCACACTATGGTAAAATTAGCCTTCAGTGGCTATTTCAATTTTAAAAATAATTTTATTTCCAGAAGTTACAAAGTGACAGAATTCTTTTTGTATTTTCCTTACTTTCAAGGCAAAAATAATCTGTATGTTACTGGATAAGCCAACACGATTTCCATTTAGACCTCAAACAACAGATAATTCAATGTTTGAAATTCTTTCAAGGGAAACAACCCCAAGCAAATAATATATTTTTCACCTTTAAATTTATTTTCAATATTTTTGTGCTTTATTTGCTCTCTCCACATGGTTCCTTCTGTTTCCTATTTTCTACTGCTCCTTTTCCTGACATGTAATTTCCTACTTGCTTTTATTTCACACATTCTACTGGTTTTTTTCATTATTTTTTCTATTATTTCATCTTCCTTTCTGTTTGTCAATTTTATGCAGGTTGGTTTGTTTTTTCGTTATAGTGTGGCTTAGTGTTTTGACATGCCTTTATTGTTGCATTTATTTTTATTTACTTTTTTGCTTTCATTGTTCTATAGATGAGACATTATGCCAAGCCAAATCCCTTTTCAAATTTTCTTTGAATAAAAGATGAGCTGCTCTGGAATCATTCCAGATGGAGCTGCCAAAATGAACTGGTCCAGCAGAGCTTTCTTTGGATTATATTCCATGATAGTTTCACTGCCACTGGAGCTGTGAGAGTCATGCAAGAACTTTCACAACAAATCTTTTTGTCATTTTTGGTACCTTTGATTACTTTAGTCTATTGAATTTCCAACTCAAAACTAAGGAGGAAAAAAAGACTTTCTTGTGCTGACTTTTGACAAATACCTACTGATGGGGAACTTCAAACCACAGTTTTTATGTGACCAGCTAAACAGAAGGTGACTGAATTCTTGCTGCTCTTGTCTGTTGGGATTTTCTCTTCTCTATTGCTTTGGCTGTTTTGGGGTGTTGGCTTTTTGTTTGTTTATTGCCTTTTAGTTTAATTTTCTTTTTGTTTGTTTGTTTTCTTTTTTTTTCTTTGTAGCATTTTTCTTCCAACTTATGGAATTTGAATATTTTTGTATTTCTTCAATCAAATGGCCAACAGATTCCAGAGTTTTAATTCAAAGCTCTTCATCCCCTGCCCAGTACAACAGCTGATGCACTGAACATTCCTGACCCTCTCCATTAGAAACACCTATGAGAAAGAAATACACTTCAGGATAAATGCAGTAATTTAACATATTTCTTTCTAAAAGCCAAGCACTTGAAGGATAAGTTGAGGGCTTTCCCACTTCCAGAATTTGACTTGTGGGACGATCACCTCCTGTGATATTGCTGAAGGAAGAACATATAAAATGATCTAACAGATTTATATTATTTTTTGTAGTGATTCTGGCCATTATTGACATTCTTCAATTACCATTGACCTTTCTGTTCTAGGACAAATACTATTCCCTGGAATAGCCACTTAGGAGAAAATCTAATGTGCTGTGCCTGAACATGTCATTTTTATGCTGCTTTAAAGAAGAAACGCTGCTTAACCAGCTAATTGCGGAAACTCTGTGCTGTCTAATGACAGCTCCTCTCTCCAGGAAAGCCACAGCAAATCAGCACTGCACGTGGGATGGGGCAATTCCAGTGTTTTCTGGTGTAAATGATGGATGCTCCTAGAAACCCTTTCCCTTTGCTTCCCAAAAGCTGTAAACTCGTTAGCATCTCATCATATTCCTGAATGCAAATCCCTGCAGCATGCACTGGATATCTGGGAAAAGCTGGAAAGGCAGATCCATCACTGCCTTTTCCTGATGGGTGAGAGCACAGGAAGGATCTCCCCACTCCTGGCAGCTTCATCTTCGTTCTGTTCCACTTATCTTTAATCCCTTTGTCTTTTCTATATAATTTTAACAGGATGCCCAGTTTGTCATGCAGGACACTTTCCAGGAGGAGGTGAATTTGCAGAAGTGAGGAGATGAGTTTTGCCTTGGTGCTGCTGCAGCTGCAGTGAGTTTTTACAGACAGAACCTGTCAGGTGAGGGCCTTATTTTGGTGTCAGAACACCAAACAAATCCTGGGTGGGATTTTATCTGTCACCTTCCCCTGAAAGGCCACAAGGATCAGAGAATTTGATTAATGAGTATGAGGCAGAACCATCGAGGAGGGGTGTGCACATTTGTAAAAATGTCACTTCTAATTCTCCCTTTACTTTACTTTACTTTACTTTCTACATTGTAAAATGATAGATTTACTACTATAGAAGCTTTTTAGTGACCTTTCAAATGACATCATCAGTTATTAGTGAAAAAAGTGTTCGAAATGACAAGGAGGAAGAAACTTCGTCTGCTTGATCCTGTCCACTGAGTTTTGGATCCATTTCTGTATCATGTGCATAAAGTTTTCAGAGGAACATATTCCATGTTCAGTTTCTGTGACTGCAGGCTGAAAGCAGGTTAATATCTTTCATCTCAATACAGAATTTTCCTCACCAAACTGCACTCTGGATGACATTAAGAGCTTGTGAACTGGTTTTTGCTATTAAAAGTCACACTGTTGTCCAGTGTACTGATAGGAACTGTGCATTAGAAGAAAAAGGTGGCTGCACGTTGACTCTATGTCTCCAATGTTATTTAAATCACATCCTAAAATTCATGTAAATATGTCTTTAAAGTGAGTTTATCCAAGAGTGGACACAACCTACCTAAATTTCATCAGAACCTCTGGGCTGTGCCAAGTCACATTTCTGGGACAGGTTTAAGAAAAGAAGTCAGAAAACAGACCCATTTCATGAACATAAACTGAGAGCACAGGGAGTTCACACACAGTGGAATTGTGTGGACCTGCACTTTGAGAAACAAAGACCTGAAATCTGGAAACTTTAGTGAAACCTCCTGAGAAACATTAAACAGGACAGATCACCAAATATTATTTACCTAGTTCTTGCTTCCAAATGGCAAACACATCATTACTAAAAATGCAAGGCAAGCCTGATGGAAAATTAAGAATATTAAATGATCTGGAGGAAACACCAGACAGCCAATAGCCCTATCTAATTTATGCTAAATAAAATTTTACCAAATCGCTGCTTCCTTCCAGTCAAAACAGTTCACAAAATTATCTCTTGGAGAAAGAAAAGACCCTCTCATTTTCTGACATGTTTATCTTTCAGACTTCAGCCTTAAATTCAGAAGACTTTAATTAAGCATCCAGAATTGGAGTGAGCGGAACTTATAGCCCAGTTCCTCCCACACACTGCTCCTCCTCATTCATCAGCAGCCTATTTCACTTCATCTTCCCCCAAGGCAAACTTTCCAAAGGTGTCCTGTGGTTCCAGCACAGCCACAGCAAAGCACAGCAAATCTCTGAACCTCAGGAGCTCAACTGGTGAGGACCATCCCACATCATCCTTCAGTCCCAGGAATTATCACATTATTATCTTTTCTCTCTAAAATACCTGAAAGGAAAAGCTTGGAAAAGTCTGATGACAAAAGCTTCCTTTTGTTTTAATACAAGAAAGGAAGGAGAAATCCCAAATGTGTTAAAGTTTATTTTCCACTGTGGAGAGAAAAGGTGGAAAGCATCTTCCCTCTCCTGAAAACCTGCTCATTGGTTCATTTTCACTTATTTACCTAAATGATGAGCTCTAACATCCACTTAATCATTAAATAATGACAATAACTTTCATATTTCCTAAATCAAATGGAGTGCTCTTGGCCTTTTTTTTTCTGCAATAAAACAGAAGCTGCACATCTGATAAACTGCTGAAGCCCCCTGCTATCAGATCTCCCATGCCTGCCCCAATTATTTAAATTAGCCTTGCAATTTGAGGAGTTTTCTATGCCAGTACCAATTACAAAGAGCAAAAATGAGCCAGATCCACATCTAATGCACACTGAGATACACCAATTTACACCAGATGACTATCTGACCCCAGAACACTTTAAATCCCAAGCCCCTCTTTATAGCTCAGAAAAATTACACAGATCTCTGTTTAGTCATTAGTGTTATGTCCAGCAGATAATTTGAAAATAAAAATAACCACTTTTTAGCCAGATAATTTCAAAGAAAAAGGGCCACTGATCAAAGACATTTTCACTCAATGTTGCCTTCGCCTCTCCTTTCATACATGAAAATAAAAATACCAAACCAAACACAAAAGTGTCTAATTTTTAAATAACTAAAGAGCAATTTCCTGTCATAAATAATTCTCAGCTAGATCCTGATGAATAATTACTGTCATATTTCCACAACGGAATTCAAATCAATAATATTACTGGAACTAGAAGCCAGTGTGTTGCCCTCTGGACAGACTAAAATGCAAGTTATTTTCCAAACTGCTGAAGCCAGAAGAACAAAGTTATTCCATTATTAAAAGAGCCTGGTTTTACTAAATAGGGAATATAACAGCACCTGATTCTCATGTGTGTCTTTTTGAAGTCGAGAACTCTGATCCTCCAACAAAGTAAGGGAGGCAGACACTGTAATCATCAATTACATCGTCAGAGAGAGCAAATTACATATTAGCAAGCCAAGCCAAATGAGCTGAGGAAAACTGACACTAAAAAGGAAACAGCTCCCTTCACTTGCTTCCCCTGCTGCACAGATAAAACAGGAATTGATCTTTCCTCGTTTCAATTAAAAGGAGGGAGAAGGGAAAGCGCGAGAGGTTCTGGGAACGTTCTCAGAGCTCTGCTCGGATTGTGCAGAGGATTTCACTCCCACATGAAACAGAGGTCACTCACACCATGGGGATATTTTAGACACGTTCAACACTTCATGGAGAGAGAGATGGTTGAGGCAAGATTTAAATAAAACATAAACTGATGAAAAAAACCCAGAGAAAAGAAATATAATCTATCCTTGCAGAGGGAGATACTCTGGTGCTTTTACATCACATATTTTTTCATTCCACTGCAAATCTCTTCAAATATTGGATGAATGAATTCGTGATGAATGTTTATAGCCCACATTTTACCTGCTTTCCTTTTGGCTCTGTAATGTGTTAACCCTGGCTGGGTTCCCACCAAAGCCACTCTATCACTGCCCTCCTCAGCTGGATGGGACAGAAAATAAAACAAAAAGCTCCTGGCTGAAGATAAGGACAGGGACAAATCAGTGTCAGTCACCAGAGACTCTGCTCTGGGGAACAAAGGGAAAACCCACAGCAGAAACCATCCCAATACCAAAACCCTGCCATGGAAATCCAACCCAAGCTGCCCGAAACAGAAGTGTTAGAATAAGTGAAATTTATGTGAAGTGTGGATTTCTATGGACTCTGTATCCAGGGAGTTTCACTAAGCATGTCAGAAGAAGGATGCTGAGCTACAGATGAACCAAACAGAGATTTTGTTGTACAGTTCGGGTATTACTGAGGTCTGAAATGTAAAAATTGACCTTTCTTCATTCCAAAACATCCTAATATTTTCCTTATAGATCATAGTGCAAGTATTAGATTAAACATGATGGACATTATTTATTCTCTATCTTCAGTTACCTAATGAGGAACTAACTCCTAGCAGAAGCACCAAAATTTACATTTCATCATTCACTAAACCTGTCCAAACAACAAATAACTCCTGACTGCTGCCATGTGCATCTCCTTTCTGTGTCTCTGTAAATCAGTTCATGCTGAGAAGTCTCCACCATGGCATTTCAGAAATGCAGATATCTGTATCAGATATACACAGGGTAGTTTAAACAAAAAACCCCCAAAACAGGGATTCATTTGTTGAGGAACTGTGCAGCTCCACTGGCTGCATGTGAAAAATGAGAGGCACTTGCTCTGTGCATCAATGAGCTCCTTGTAAACAAAGCATGAAGTGTGCAGGAGATGTTCCTGACTGAGCTCTGTCAGCCTTTGGGGTTTTCTGAAATGTGAAAAAATGGGGAAAACCTGGATTTAGATTTGAGTGTTGAGCCTCATATGGCCAGAAAGCTCCTGTCCTGTCCTGACCACAGCTCCCAGACACAGCAGGACGAGATCTGGTCAGCACAAGCCTTGTAAAGAATTCAGGCAGACCAAGCTTGCTCACAGCTCCTGAGCAGCTCTTCTGGAGTCAGACACAGCTCGGTAATGCTTGTACAACACCAGCTTGCAATCCTGCCAAAATGAAACCCAGCAGGGGGAAAAAAAATCCGTTCCTTTTGCCAAACAAATGCTAACTGCATAAAATGCAAGTATCCACAACACTCACACCTGACACTCAGAGCCAACTTCCCCAGTGTTCCTGAGCAAGCTGCTTGGAGCAGCTCATACAGCTCATTCCTCAGGGGAAGATATTTTCTTAATGGGCAGCAAGTTCTGCCAGGCTTGTGCTGTTACCTAGTACTTTCCCTGGCTGTGTGTCAGAGAAAGGTTTTTAAGGCTTATGTTAAGAAATGATGTTTAGAATGATGCCAGGCCAGGCCCTGAGCTGTTCTTAATCCTTCATATGTTTGCTGACTCCTGCAGAGCTGTGCTAATTCACAGCAGCTGAGCAGCTGTCCTGCTCAAATACTGCTTTATCCCTAAATCGGAGAGCAGTTCTCCACCTAAAGCCATGTGGAGTCAGGCAGGCATCTGTAAGAAATGAAAAAGGTCAGCCCAAAACCTGGAACTGAATCTTTTTTATTTCATTGTAGTGTTGTCAGAGCAGCACTGTAATCACTATGACAGCATTTATCTGGGTACAGAATCACACATTTTACACATTCCTGGCAGTTAAACTGATTTTTGACTGTTAATTTCAAATATTTGAACATATTATCAATAGCTGCAGGCCCCACGGAGCCCAAAATCTGTGTCCAGTGTGGACTCCAGATCATCTCAAGTGAGAGATTCTCACACATGTTCAGAGGTACAACACGTGCCAGAATCACTGATAATTTTGCCACCTAGCTGAGACAATGGGCTGGCTCCTACAGTGAATGTTTGACTCTAGATTCCTCTGATAAACAAGGTGAAAAAAAAATTAACTGAATTTACATTTCAAAGATTTGAAGCATTTACTGGAAGCCATGGGGTTGAAAAAAAACCTTTAATCCTTCCTTTCCAGGCTAAATATGAAACAATTCTTGTTGTGAGCCCTGTCAAGTGAGGGACTGCAGTCTCAGGAAGGTTCTAATTGACTTCAGCTGTGGAATACATAAGGGATGACGAAGACACTCAAATGTTACAAAGAAAACTGATGAATTCTGGTTTACAGATTGCATGACAAAAGGGCTTTGTGAAAAAATCCTCTCACATCACTCCATGAAAAAAAAAAATAAAAAAAAAAGAGGAGAGCTCAGAAAATATTCATTCTCTTGATAGCAGCTGAGCATCTGCAGCAGCCAGGAAATGGAGCACAACTTTCTGCTTCTGACACATGGGATCTGAGTGACCTTGGGCACACTGCACTTCACCTGGGGCAGCCCAAAAAGCCAACCCCACCTCTTGAGAGGGGTTTGTGACCGCTGAGATTCCTGCACAAAAGCCACTGCAGGTGACACGGATGCTCAGAAGATTTTATTAATGAACTGTTGGGCAGGAGCTGGAGGTTTCCTGAGCTCCCTGCCCGTGCACAGCTCTGCTCCGAGAGGAATAACCTCACAAACACTTTTTGTTTGCTCTCTATTCTTTCCTCTGTTTTTTTTTTTCTCCCCTCTCTTGGCTCCTCCACAGACAGTTGCTTTAGGAATTTAAAGTTCCACTTCAAACCTCATCTCTCTGCCTGCAAAGCAAATCATTTTGCTATCATTACAAGAAGCAATGAAGGCAGCACTGAAGTTTCTATTTTTGCACCTGACCTAGAACTTGAAATGTGGGTGCACAGCTCCATATACAGAAATTTCCAATATTCAGGCAGAAATACTGAAATAATGAAGTTTATGCCTTCAAATCATGATGGCTACGACAAGGAAAATCCTGTTTTTCCATATGCCCACACTGAACAGAGTGAAGAATGTTTTGCTGTGGCTTATCATGTTCAGTAACTTGGTCTAGTGGAGTCGGAATGTGATGAGCTGAAGGTTCCTCCTTTGAAATCATCCTATGATTCTATGTATAATAAGTGTATATATATACATATACCATATAACAAGTGTATATATACAGTAAGTGTATATATATGCATATTGTATATGTATAATATATGTACAATATGTCTATTTATTCAAATTATGCTGCCCTTTGACAATCTTTCCAATTATACTTTAAATCAATATTTTCTTTTAAAACTGAACAATATTTGATTGAGCATTTTTGTATTTTTTTCTCCTCCTAAGTGCTTGACATTAATAACATCTATCTACACAAACCTTTTGCCACATTTATTGTGATTGAAAATAAGAAAGTTTCCTGACAAAAGTAATTCAGTCTTTTCCCAAAGAAATACCAGATCACAAATGTTGCTCATAAGGCAATGCCTCCTGCCTACAGAGAAAGGGAAATATCAGCTCCCCAAAGCCATGTCTTCACTTTTGAGAAGTACAATTGTTTGGAATGGAAGTGGCTGACCAGAGATTTGCTCTGTGAGCGGGTGCACTGCCGCCGTTGTTGTTGAGCACTCAAAGCCACAGATGATTGGAGCCAATATTGACCTTTAAATACCAGTTCTAGCACTTGGAGATAAATGAGTGCTGCTCCTTCAGGGCTGTGCGAGACACACAGTGACCTGGGCAATGAGTGGCTGACTTGCACACAATCACTGCTGGCTCTGATTAATGAATAAACACAGATGGGAAAAAACGGAAAATACTTGAGCTTCCTTTTTTTAAAAACGTCTCAGTCCACAAAAGAACAAGGGGGCAAGGCAGGACATTTTTAGCCTCTTTTCCATTAGCAGGAGTCACTGGGCAGTGGGCTCAGCTTGGCTTGTTCTCAGGGCACAGAAAAGCCCCAGTGCAGGTGATGAGAGGATTTTCCTGCTGTTATTTCCTCTGTCACATTCCACCCTGGCTCTTTAGCTCTGGGCACTGGGCAGGGTTGCCTGTGCTGCCTTGCCTGGCTCTTTGGGATTAAAAAAATAACTGGAGCTGCTGGAGGATCTGGAACTGAGAGCTCTGATGCTCCTCAGCACACATCCAGAACATTCAAATTAAAGACACCGCAGATTATTGCAAGTTTCTCAAAGATCTTGGATTCTCAGCATGACTTTTCTATAGCTCTGCTGCCCACACACCCTCATCACCTTTTGTTCATTGCCTCGTGCATCTGAGTCACCTGTCTGGACAAATTGCTGAGGCAATTTTTGTAAAGAAATGTCTTTTTAATGTGAGAAGAGTTCTTTGGTTAGTTCTCTACAAAATAAGGTGCTGAATTTTGAGAAACCAGCAACACTAAAAATCACAGCACAGTTCAACAATCAAACCTAAAAATATCTGGAATTCAAATAAAGCTAAATTTTACTATAATAAAGATTTTTTTTCCCTAATAAAATATCTGCAAATGAAGTCTATGATTATACAGGATACCATCAATCAGAAATGCATCTGAGGAGGAAATTCACCTTCTGCTTAATTAAAGAAATTATTGTTAATTTCAAAAATTTCTTGCAGTTTTCTTTAAAATCTCTACTACTGGTTGCTACCACCAAATGGAATACTGGATGCTCTAGCAAAGAAATTAATTTATGTATTATATCTGTGTACTGCAGTGAAATATGGCGAAGTACAAAGGTGATCACAGGAATGCAATTAGGAAATAAAATCTTCCAGAGGAAAAAAAAAAGGAACTCTAAAAGATAATTGGTTTTGTGAGTAGAACATATTACACATAAAGTACTCCTACTGCTACTCACACTCCTGTGCTGGAGGTCAAGTCATCTTTAATCTGATGTGACACAAGGGTACCATGCAAATTCTCCAACGTCATGTTACAAGAATGCACATGAATATTTCAATATAAGTGCAAAGACAAACACAATTCATCTTGTCTAAACACACATTCTCTTTTCCCTGCATCATCCTCAGCAGTTAAAGACTATGATCTACTGTAGACATTTCCAAGACTATAAATCTTGCAGCATTTGCTAATGATTCTCTGGCAATGGCAGAGAAAAGAAGAAATCTAGCTTTTAAAAAAATTCTCTGAGTGAAATGCAAATTCTGCTTTCTCAAAAATCAAGGAAGTGCTCCAGAGATGAGCCTGGAAAAAGCTCAATAAACCAGTACAGGAGTAAGAGTGGGAACTTACACACCATTAATTACAGCAATTGAACTGGTTATCTCTGCCATGGCTCATGGAACTTCATGGATAAAAACTATTCAGAGAAATCCTTGGGTCCTGCTCTCCAGGAGAAATTCATGTGCTGATGTCTCTGAGAAGAAGGGTCTGTCCCAGTTTTTATGATCATTAAAAAACAAACCTTCACACACTGAAGTATTTAAAATTCTAAAAGATATTTGCAGATTTCCTAATATTTACACTGGAGATAAACCAGGAACTATGGAAAACAGTGGAATTTATCCTGGAGGTATTGGAATATTGGAAACTGCTTTGGGCCCTCGATATTCTGGACAGGAGTGTGCACCACTGAGACCTGCAGATCTCTTCTCCTTCACAGTTCTCAGGTAAATGAGGATATGAATGGAACTGGGGAGGCACAAGTACATGGTAACATAGATTATTGCAGCTATTTCCCAGGCAAACTCAGTAGCTGTGAAAACACAATAAATTCTATTAGGTAGATGTCAATCTACTTTAGCTCTTGTGTTTTCCTATGTCATCACTTCAAAAAAAAGAAAAAGCAAAACAGGACTGTAAAATTAAATTAAGTGTAAGAATTCAACAGGACTCTGATTTATTAAAATCACAGAGCAAACATGCCATGCCCCACACAGGGTGTATGTTCTACTTAATTCAGAAATTTGGCACACTCAACATGACTGACTTCCTTACACTCACCCATCTCCAATGTTTGAACAAAATGAATTCATTTCATCACATGAAATTGTTTGATTTGTGCTTGACAGCATTATTTTAAAGACAAATTATGTACCTCAAACCTGTAATAAAATCTCTCCAAAACAATGCTGTTTAAAATATCCATAGCAAGGGCATGGATTCATGTTTTCGATTCAGGGGCTGGAAATCCCTTGGTCCAAGATCCCATCCCAGCAGGAAAGATCCACAAGACTCTGTCAGTAACTGATGCTGTGTGAGGTGGGGAAGGACAAGATGAACTCCCCCACTGCCCTCCCAACTTTTCTTAATTTCTGCAAGAACTAAAGTGACTGCCACATTCCCTGCTCCTCAGAAAGGAGCACAGCTGGAGCAGATGCTCAGCACTCCAGAGATGTGATTTCTTCTCTCTCTTTCCAAACACAGGTTCTCTTTTAAACTGCACGTGATGGAGGAGTGCTGGGTTATCAAACCCTGCACTTCAGATGGAGCAGCAGCTGCTGGAGGGATGACAATAGGGAAGAGAGAGGTTCTCACATCTGGGGCTCAGCTCAGGTATCTTAATAATTCACTTGTAAGAAAAGCACATTATGGATGTGAGACTGCAATTACTGCTCAGTGATCCTCTATTATTTGTGTCTTTTGTGAACATTGAGATGTGAATGCTGATATTCACATCATGGAACTCGTTACTGCTGACAGGCTGGCAAAGCTAAGTTCATGTAAATAAATATATTTCCAAGCAATTTCCTGTAGAAGAGGAGCTGGAACATTTAAAGGAACTTGCTGGAGACTGGACAAAAGCTCCCAGCCATAAAAAGGAATGAGCATCTTTTCTGGAATGAGTTTCCAAGGTGGATACTGGGGGCAAGAAATAAAAAAGAAAAAAGAAGGAAAAAAAAGAGTAAAAGAAATGACATGGTGAAGTTTGCAATATCTAGAAATGAACATGATGGCCAGAAGATTCTGTCCTTTATGTTCCAGGTTCTATCATGTGTGATCATCGTGTCATTTAAAGCACAATAAAGCCAAGATGACACAAATTACAAACAATTCACCAGAAGTTTTGTGTTTGTGCTTTCCTTCTCAAAAAACATGTCCTATAAACTCTACATCCTATAGAACTTTTCCTCTTTGCTGTATGCCTGAGCTTTGGCAGAGGTCAGCTGCTGAGAAGGTATTTCAAATTCTCAAGTTATACTGAAATGAAAGTAATCTATTCCCATTATTACCTGCAATTCAACCAAATCCCATCACCCCATGATCACCTTTTTCCTTCACATAAACTGAAAAATCAACAATCAAAATATGGAGGCCACACACAAATAAGGAAACCAACCAAACCAAACAAAATGTCATTAACTTAAAAATCTGTGTAAAAAAAAAAAAAGTCTACTAGCAAAATCAAGGCATTAGCTAAAAATCTATATGGTAGGGTTGATATGGCTCCATTTTGTTTAAAATGAGCAGTTTTCACTAATCCAGCTGTTTCTAATTGTGCTGCTTTGGGGTTAATGTGCTCCACATGTTCTGTGACACATCTGTAACCACTGGCAGTCAGATGAGCAAAGTCATTTCTGCTCTCTAATGGTTGCTTTCCCTTTCCTGTTCCCATTTCATTTTTTCAGCTCTTCCTTCTACTGTGCTTCTGTTTTTCTGGTTTGATTATGTTCATCAGAGCTATAAATAAATAAACAAAGCACAATAGTCACTGATTGCTATTTTATATTCTGCAATGCTAAGATACAGAATTTGTGAGACAGAAAAAAAGTCTGATCTCCAGGATAGTACTTGTTCTATTTCTGGAGTAACCACCAATAGAAAAAAATCACATTAGAATAACAAAAGACACTTTTTTTTTTCCAATGATGGCGAGAAAAGAAACATTCAAACTCTTCTTAATAAAAAGTTTTCTTAAACTCACAGTTTTCTATGACACTGCTGAAGAAATAGTGAGCAAATGTTCCAAGGATCAGTTATAGTTCTAGAGAAAGTGCACAGAGACCAGAAAAAAGGAGCACACTGATTCAGTTTCCTCTTTGAACCCAATAAACCCCAAAAGTTTCTTGGCATTTTCACCTTTTCTCTTAGCTATAGAAAAAGAAATGATCTGTGGCTGCTCAGCTTTTGGCTCAACATCCTGCAGGAAAGATGGCTGCAGTTTAGATCCATCCCTCTGATTTCAGGAATTGCTGGCTATTTTTAACTGCAGTGGCCACTGCTGCCCAGTTCCTCCAGCCTGACACCCAGAGCTGGCTCAGGCTTTAACTGGGATCCAGCAGGCTGGGATCCCCTCCCAGGGGAGACACAACCTCCAAAGTAGGGATGGACCTAAAAATTGACATTGCTTCTCTTAATGTACACCCAAAAGAGCAGGGGCAGAGATGAATTTTATGATTGCATCCAAGTGAAGAAAGGAGAAACCAAGAAAACTGTGTAAAATATACAGTAATGTCATGACTATAAGGCGCCTTTTTTTTATTTATTTTTTTGCAGCGAGGATCTGCGCACAACAAAGTAACGAATTAGTAACGGAATGGCGCCATCGCGGGGTTTACTGGCAGCTGCTCAATTTGCAAACATTTTTCATGGATCAGCGCAGCCTTTAAACGCAGCCCCAGGCGCCCTCCCTGTGCCGTGGGCCCCGCACTCCCGCCCACTCTTGGTGCCGGCTGCTGCGGCGCTCACAGCTTGGCACGGCTCGCACTTCCAGGTTGGCAAATCCCTGAACTTTGTCCATATATAAGGCGCACCAGGTTATAAGGCGCACTTTCGGTTTTCGATCAAAATTTTAGGCTTTAAGGTGCATCCTTATAGTCGTGAAATTATTGTAATTGAAAAGAGAAAGCAAGACAAAATTTAGAGCTCAAGAAGAGTTTAAAGTGGATGAGTTCTCATCTCTAAGCTGTCCATCTGTAACTGCAATTCTTCTCGCAAACCCTTCTTTTCACAGGGGGAGTCATTGCTGGATAAAGCTCAGGGAAGCCTGAGAAACTCAAGAATAACCACTGACAACGGTTCTGCCTGAATGTGAAACCACACCTACTAGATCAAAAATACTGTCAAAGATGATGTTTTCACAAGTTTACAATGAGCGAAAGTCCTGAAAGCAGACCCTAATTTCAGGTTTGTGGTTAAGAAAACTTCTGAGTTATTCATATGCAAAGCAGGCATTTCTGAAAACCCCATAATTTAAATAGTGGGAGGGTTTTTTTTCTGTTTTGTTCATTATAAATGTTCCACATTTAGTCTTTCATTTTGTTTCAGGACTTTCTCTCTGAACTTTCTGACTTTTCAAATAGAGACTCTGCTCATAACACTTCAGAAGTTAACTTGGATTTGGATCAAAATGACAAAAAAATTTGTAAGTCTGAAAGGGAAAAGAAACTCTCAAAAAAAAAATTAATAGCCTGTTTGCAGCAGTATTTAAAATGGAATTCCTTGGCCTCTACTGGAGTTGTTGGGATATGTCACAGGCTGTTACATCAGTCATGTTCTGTTATGTTAACATGTTGAGATGAATCACAGCAAGGCCAGAGCAGCCAAAAAATGTCAAGCACCAACACCTTGACACAAAGTGAGAACCAGCCCTTGTGTGCGCTCAGGCTTTGATTCACCAGCAAATATTCCACAGAAATACACAGCCCAAGCTCCATGCACTTACTGGAAAGAGAAAATGAAGTTTTTTTCCCCATCAGATGGGTTTTGCTTTAATTAAAAGAACTTTACACGTTGAAATATCATCAGGCTTAATCTTCTCAAATCATCACCTTCCCATTTTAAAGACAGGAATATTTATTCACCCTCTTGTCATGAAAAAGCAAGAGACCAGTGTGGAAGGAGGAATGATGGAAAGTCACTGAGCAAAAACAATCATGTCTTGTTCCTGTGACACAGAGGTTGTTACCTCCAACCAGGTAACAAAATACAAAGTGTGGAATTCTCTTATTCCTGACATGAATTATCTCCAACTAATAAACCAGAGAAGAAATTATTTAGAGTAACATACTCAAATATAAGTGGAAATGTACCTGTAATTTTTATACCATGTCAGGTCACTGATGGAACTTTAATTTATTTAGAAAGATAGGTTAAAAAAAAGCCCCTCAAACAAGAGGCTTGTGAATAAATTCAGTGACTGCTGTGACCTTTCAGTACTGAGCACCTCTGCTAAACACAATGGTTCCTGATATTACAGCAATGCTCTGTGCTGTACTGACACCACTTCTCATTTAAATAACACCTGACAGAAAGTCTCTTTTGGATCAGTTTACAGATGATTTACATCTGTGGTGAAAACATCTCTTCATTAATGAATACATTGATCTGTATTTTTTATTTTTAGTTTTGGTTTGTTTTGGTTTGTTTTTTTTCCTGGTAGCCCTGAAGCTCAGTTTCTCTCCATGCAATTTAAACATGCAGCCATGTGAATGTGATCCTCCTTTTGTGCACATCTTCCAGGGAACAGAGCAGTGAGGAGTCCATGGAAAAAATGGTGCAATAGCAACTTCATGCACGCCTTAAATCATTCCACTGCAAGTGTTAACCTCCCACTGCATTTACATTTGGAAAGTTAGTCCTCCTGAACTCACTCCAAGCATTATAAAGGCTCAGAGGGCTGGATTTAATAAAAACAACTTGGTCAGAGTAGCTTAAATTTATACAAGTACAAAGGCAAGTCATTAGAGATGCAGTTCACATAAAAGCCATGCACTTATGCATTTCAATTCTGCCCCTTTTTCTGCTTTAGCAGAAGTACATGAGAGGAGGGGAAAAAAGAAGATCAAAAGCTGCGGAAGTTTTGCAAGAAGCCAAGTTAGTTCATAAGACCATACCACAAAGTAATGTTATTTTCTGAGTCAATGTGGCCTTAAGTGCCTTAAATGTGCCTAGAGCTTGCTGGAGGCAAACATCTCCTGCAGACCATCCTCCTCCTTGTCTACTTTCTGTTCATTCATTAGGAAAAGTTTTCCATCTCATGTCTCACCTCCCTCAGTCTTCTCCTGCTCTGAGAGCACTTTAGTTACTCTGAGATCCCCTCTCCAGAAGTGCCTGTCCCCATCTCTGCACCCACACCTGGCCATGCACAGAGCTGGGTTTGCTTTTTCTGTCCCTACAAACACTCCTGCTGTGCTCTCCTTTGCCTGTAGGTTTGCTGTGCTTAACAGGATTACCAGCTGTCACTAAATTCGTGTGCTGCTCATAAATCTAACTGAATCCTTTGGACAGCTGTTCATCTGGGCATAAACACATTAATTCTAATAGCCACATTAGTTCTACAAGTTTATTTGTTTGCTTGTGATGTTTTTAGCTTTCACTCAGTGTAATTACTTCTGACACTCTCCCATCAAATAACTTTTTGCTGCAGAGAGTTTTCGTACTTTTGTTTGTTTTAAGCCAAACCACTACAATTTTATTTTTTTTTCATAGCAGATGCTGTAACATGATGGACAGGCTGTCATAAACAGATGGACTTGCTCTAAATCCAACCTCAAAAAAAACCAAAAACCATCCCATCAAGCATGGAGAGCTGATCTCCTGGGAGAAGCAGCCAATACTCAGCACACCTTCCCGTGTTCACTCTGCAGATCTCCTGGGCAAATTCCAAACTAGAAACCATGGATGTGCCAATAGGAAAGGGAGACAGAGGTAGCTTTTTACCCAAAATACAACAATCAGCTCATCTTCTTGCAGAAGCTGTCCCTGCTATGGGGCGTGGATGTGACACAGCATGCGACAGAGGTGGGACAGCACAGGGAGGATTTGGATCAGGAGTCAGAGGATGGCTCAGGACAGGATCACACACTTGTCTCTGTGTCTATAAATCCAAGCCAGCAAGATGTGCTAATCTATATTCTGTGCACACAAGGCTTCCTTTGTGCTGAGGGAAATGGGGCAGATTTCTGTTCTATTGACTCACCAGCATTTCAGGGATTCGGAAGCAGTTTCCTTTCCCCTCTTCCTGAGGGCTGCCGAGTTTCATGGCTCACCAGACCAAGAATGACTCCTGGTATCATCCCTGGCAGACAGCACAACCAGCTACTGACCACAGCACAGCTAAAAACCTCCTTGTTCTGTCTGAAAAGTCACTAATATTGGATTCCTGCAGATTCTAGCAACTTGACTATAAAGCATCCATGTGTTTCTTCATTTCTCTGGATTTATGTGTGCCCTGGACATCTCTGAATCTGATGTACTTTAACAGAAGTATCTGAAATAAGCTGCTCTGTGCTTAAGTGTGGTTAACTTCTCTGCAATTATTTATCCCCTTCTATCAAATACACTACAAGTACATAAAGTAGAAGAAAACATCATTATTAACTAAATTCAGACATGTGATCATCAACCTGCCTCTGGATGTCACTGTTCTGTGAGAGCTGAAAACATTTTAGAGAAGAAAAAGGTGAAAAAAATAGACGATGGAAAAACCCATTGATTTTCTATAGACTCAAGATGCAGAACATTCTAAACTCTTTGATTAAAAAAAAAAATATTTGTTACATTCTTCCTAATAATTCCAGGTCCAGAAAGGTTCTGTTGAGAGGGTGGGTATCTGAAAAGAGCTCTGTAAATTGCCTGCATGAAGCCAAGCAAACATTTGCACTGTAAAACATTCCTCAGGAATTTCATAGACATTATATGAACGAGATGGCACAGAAAAGAGCAAGTGGACTTTCCATTATTCCAATGCATTTACTGTCTTCTGATGGACGGCTGTGATAAGAAAAGGAGGCACAAATCAATTTGGATTTTACATTCCATTTATTACATCTACGTAGGAGTGTGTTGGGGCTTTGTGTGCAATCTGTGAGCTGCCATCAGCACAATAAAATTGCTTGTATCACTTGCACCACCACAACCAATTCCATGGATCTTTGCATCTGGGAATCAGACAGAATTCTTGGGAGAAGATTGCTAGGCTGGAATCAAGATCCACTGAAGCCTTTTTTTTTCTAATCTGCCAGAATGAAATGGCTTAAAGCAGGCAGAATTTGTTCCCATATAACTTCTCTTGTTAATGCAGAGATGAAGTGAATATTCTGCATCAGAGCAGAATAAATTTTACAGTACTGCAGGCTTGCACTCCAGTTATGCTTTGTTTTACTCTCCAGGAAGCCAAGCAATGAAGAATCTCCCACTTTTCCAGTGAGGGATCTGGCATCTGCACAGCTCCAGAGCCCAGTGTGACTCATGCATGAGAGATTCAGAATTCAGGATGTTCCAGGCTTGTTTTTTGGTCATTGACTTGCTTATATCTATTTATTTTTGTCCCACAATCATTTTAGTATTTTACTTTCTATAGGTTACAACATTTTCCTTTTTTTGGAAAACACTGAAGCAAGAATAACCAACATTGTAGTGATCAGAGCACACATTTGGGTGTCACTCATTTGCCAGAACCTTTAAGTCTCCAGCAGAAATCAGACCCTACAAAAAGCCCCACAACATTTTCCTCTGCTGGGAGAGGTGGAGAGCTGTGTCACACCAGGCTGCTCAGAGGCTTGGGCTCTCTGGAAAGGGATATTTTAGCAGGGTCCCAACAGGGCTCAGCTCCAGGATGTTTCAGGCTGCCTAAAGAATTGTCATCTTCTGCTGGAAGCACTCCTTGCCATCTCTGTGTTTGAGTTTGGGTGTTCTGGCAGTTTTTGGGTGCTTTGTGGTGTCTGTGGAGTCAAGATTCATCACTAGCACCGCAGATCACTGACAATTTCAAACAAGATTCCAGAGGTAAGCAGTGATGAGAATCAGACTGGCTGTTCTTTTAGGCATCTCACAGGATAAGATGCAGAGGGGAGTGACTGTGTTCCAAAAGTGTGAGCTATCCTTGCATGCTGGAAGGTGGAGTGAATTCAAAACAGCCACAGAAGGGGATTCTGGAAAGTCTCCACTTGAGGCATGGGAGAGGTGGGGACAGGGAATTTTGTCCCTAAGATATTCCTGGAGCTCTCAGAAGTGGCTTTGGCCTTCAGCTGCCCACCAGATCCCCAGCAGAGGTGAGGCAGCTGTAATTATTGTGCTGTTGTCAGCCCCCAGTCTCATAATTCCAATTTAAAACTGACATTTCATGTTCCAACCACCAAGAACATAATTTTCTAACTCTCATCAGCTCACAAATCTTCTACAGCAGAAGAACCTTCCTTAAATCCCACCATGGCAGCACTCTAAAATATCCCTGGGTGAGTGATTTTGTCAAGTCTAATCATCTTGGATGAGACAGCTGAGATTTCAATTTGCTCAGGCGTGAGCTCTCACCACTCCAGAGCACTATTTATGGGAGCATTGTGTTGACTGCAAAGGCTTGGTGATTAAATCACCTTTTTCAAGACAATTTCCAACTTTGCCAGGGAGACTCCCTAATCAGTGACCCATATAATTACTTTTCCATGTAGACTGAATTGGAGAACTGTTCATTAATGCTCCAAACATATGGATATCAGTGTTTAAATATCCACAATCATAAATATTGCCAGGAGCAAAATTTCCCAGTGGGTTTTGTTTGGATACAATGGCCCAAAAGATTCAAAACTACAAAGACATTCTAAGTTAGAAACTCCTCTGGAACAGAGAGGAAAATTTAGTGGGGCTTTTTGTAGGGTCTGATTTCTACTGGAGAGTCAGAGGTTCTGACAAATGACTGACACCCAAATGTGTGCCCTGATCACTGCAATGTTGCGTGTTCTTGCTTCAGTGTTTTCCAAAAAAAGGAAAATTTTGTAACCTATAGAAAGTACAATGATTGTGGGACAAAAATAAATAGACATAAGAAAGTCAATGACCAAAAAAACCTAAAGCCTCCAAGTCATTATTATTTTTTTTTCTCCTTGGACAGATAATTGCAATTTCAGCTCCCTTTGCTGAGCCCTGCAGACAGAATGGTCAATGAGAGGCCACAGTGACAGCCACAGCACTCTGCCTTGCATCTGAGGTCACTGTTTCTGAAAAACCAAACACATTCTATGTCAATAGGAAATACCATAAAAGTGGTAAAAGCTTTATGAGAGATGTGTCTCTTTTATGTATTTTTTTTTCCTAATTTAGAATCTCAGTAAAAGAAAGAGACACTACACAAAACAAGTGTAAACTTCTCAGTGCTGCTAAAACACCTGATGATTACATTTGTCCATTTTATCACCCAAATAACTCATTCACCCCTGGGGCCAGCATTCATTTTTATCTGTACCTAAACAAGATTTTAATTTGAGAAATAAAAGCCTCTACCTCAAACTCATGCTGTGCAAGAATATCCACTGCTAATCTGTATTTTTTAATGCAGTGAGGATATCCACTGCTAATCTGTATTTTTTAATGCAGTGAGGACCTCACCCATCTATTCCCAATGCTCAGCCTGAGAACATTTGCACATTTATGTGCTCTCCAGATTAAACATGATGGGAATTCCATCACTCCAAATGCTCCAACATTCCTCAGCTCACTGGAATTGAAACAAAGCATACAGAAAACACATTCTCAAGGGACAAATTCACATTAACTGTGGTCACCAAGAGTGCAGGAAGGATGTGTGATGAACTGCACCTCAGAGTTCTCCCCATGAACCCAGAGATATCATCAGCACACCCCAAAAAACCCCAAACAACCTGAGAAGCTCCAGCAGAACCATTATTTAATCTTATGTGTACAAAGTAATATCACAATGCCATCAAGTGCACTTCTAATATGCCTTGCAATTATGGTACCAAGCGCTAATTATGCTGTTATTGCTCATTTTTATGATGAGAAAATTTCACTTTTTTTTTTTTCTTCTTCTTAGTTCATGGGAATAGGAAACCTCACAGAAAACCATGGTTGTAAATTTTAATTGCTGAGCCTTAATCACAAAAATACTGAGAGAGAGAATTAGTCAAATACAGAGCAGAAAAAATTTACTTCTATCTATGCAGCTTGCCAGAATGACATCTGGGACTGTCAAGACTGGCAGTTGAGACTCTACAGGATGAAACTTTGAAAAATATGTACATTCTTTAACTTCAGCTAAGCTTAACAAATTTCCCGTGCTTTCAGTGCTCAGTGCTGAAGTCTCTGCAGCAGCTTGTAAGAGAATAATCCTCCCCCCTCAACCAGGCTGAAATTCAAATGGTGCAAGTTCTCACTCCATTAATTTAATGGATAATATGGAAGAATCAGAATCATACCCATAAAGAATCAGTCCCAACCATCAAACATGGGCTTTACCAGAAAAACATTGGCTGAATTTGGCATCAAAAATGGGAAGTAATGAGACATCTTGATATTCACAAAAGAAAGAATATTTATACAAGGAACTTTTCAATTCGCCAGAGTTTTAATTCATTTGATAACACTTTTTAAAAACTTTTTTATTTCCTGTTTTTAATTTAATGAGCTGTTTTCTGTGAATACCAAAACCTGGATTTAATTGTAGTTACAGAAATGTGGGTCTGGGCAGCCTGTGACTTCATCCTTGTCACTTCATCCTTTACTTTGTTATATTCTGAACTATGCCAAAATTCATTTTAGAACCGTGCACAATATTAAGCAATGCTTTTATGCCCTAACATTAACAAGAGAGACCTAATTTCATTTTTTCACACCTCCTAAAAATGCCAGGGAAATTATAATTTAAAGCACATTTCCTGCCATTTTCCTATCAATTTACTTTCTCCCAAGGATGTTTTTTAGGAGTGATCTCCTTGGTATGGTTGAGAAATTCCTGTTTCCAAGGAATTCTTTAATTCAGAGCAGATTGAAAACTTCAGGAAGAAAAATCCAACAACAACAAAAAGCAATGAAGAAACCCCATGGTAAAGATAAGGAGGAATCAGTAAAAGCCAAAAAGCTGCAAAGTCAAACATTACTGGAGTGCTGGAGCTCCTGTGAGAGAGAACTTCTCCAGATGTTTGCTCTGAAGGCTGTGCAGATGTGTGCAGATGTTCTGGATGGATTTAGATTTATTTCCTGCTCCCTCAAGAGGAGCAATCCGGCTTTTCCATTTCCCTTTTCTCCATGAGCAGCTCCAGCTCAGGACATCCCAGGTTTCCTTCCCCTGCTCACACACAACATCACCTCCACAATCTCCATTTTCTGACTCATCAAACCCCTGTCAAGCCTCATAAGTCTCTCTGGAAGCAAACTGCTTCTTTAGTACTCATTCAACCTTTATTGCATCAAATGGCTGTTTTGTTTTTTTTTTTTTTTCCCTTTCCTTTAATGATCTGAATTTGGAGACACAGAAAGTCTTGTTATTGTGGCAGACTTTATTTCACTGATACATTTTATAGGTGAGGTGTGATTAACAGCTGGAACAGTTCTACATAAAACTGTTACAAAATTGCAGGCTAATATTAGTATCATAACCACAATATTCAGGGCAAAAATGCTTTTAGGAATTATTTTAGTTAATTGCCTCACAAAATGCCTTGGGTTTGTTGGGGTTTTTTTTTAAGGTTCTTATACTGCAAAAGAAAAATAAAGAGAATTATGCATCTTAATGCTTTTCACTATTAAAATCATAAAGAGGTATGTTGGTTTTATTAGTAGAATCACAGAATGGGTTGGAAGGGACATTAAAATTCATCCCATCCCCCCCTGCCAGGGCAGGGACATTTTCCACTATCCCAGGATGTTCCAAACTCCATCCAGGCCAGCCTTGGACATTTCCAGGGATCCAGGGACAGCCCCAGCTGCTCTGGGCTCTCTGTGCCAGTGAAGCTTGGCCCCTTTCAAAGATTAGAAACCATATTTTCATAAAATTTCTTTTTATTACCTTACAGTACATAAATAAAAGGGATGTTTACTGCTTGCTTTTCCTGTCACACACTCTAGACATGAAGAACAAACACAACAAGGACAGCCTGGGAGGTCAGAGATGACACAGCTGCTCCTGCTGCTGAAGCCTGAGCTGCAGATCTTTTTGTGGGCTGCTGCTGCGTGGAGTTTCTCCAGTGTATCTGGAATATTTCACTCTCCCTCACTCTATTTCTATCCACATATTCATTACAGCTGCTCAAGTCACAGAGGCTCAGCTCCTGTGTCCCCTGCAGACACTGCAATCTATCACACACAAGCTTTTGAAATGCTTAAAGTTTACTCGTGAGACAAACTCTTGATGGCAGCTGGAGCACAACCCCAAAATGAAATTTATTTTCAGCTGCTTGTGTGAGGGATGAATTGAGATCCAGATGTACTAAAGTGCAGCTGACGTTTGCTAGCAAAATGATCAAATATTTCTTCTTATTTATTCCCAGATAACTTTCCTGATATTTCTAACCCAGCTCAGCACTATGGGGTTTTTTTACCTTTAGCCAGTAAGAGTTCTGTATAATAATAAAAAATACATTATTAAGCTGGAGTAAGATCTACTTTGAACTTTTATTTAACCTCCTGCATTTCTTCTGCTTCTTCATTGCCCAAATTTAAGAGTAAGCCAGCAGCTTAGTTTCAAAGTTGTTAGTTCCCTAATTCTACATGCCAGAAATCCCCCAGGGATCAGAAGAAAACCTCAAAGGAGCTGAGTGGAACGAGCAGAGGTTCCCAGGCTGGCAGTGTCCTTCATGACAGGACAGGGCATGGATGTGTCACAGGTGGAGGTGCAGAACTCAGGCTGCAGTGTTCATAAAATCATTTCCACACAGGATGAGCCAAGTCCAGCCAGCTCAGCTGGGCTCTGCAGCCAGCAGAGTCAAGGATTTGAGTTCTTACACATCCTGCAGACACTGCTCCTTCCTCCTCTGCATGGAAATCACAGCTGAAAGCTGAGGGAAACTCTCATGGATAACCAGGATATTGTGAAAACACCAAGCTGGATCAAATATTTCCCCTTCTCTTTTCTCTCACAGCCAACACACTTTTGAATTGAGGCCTTTGCATCTAAAGAGACATTTCTTTGAATTACAAGTTATTAAAATAATACAATCTGCCCTGTCCTTCATCTTTCAAGGCATCCAGAGAACTTGGAATGAGAACAGGCCACAAAGGGGCACCTTCCACACAGAAACTGATTCACTGCAGGCAGGAATGTTCTTTTTATCTGAGAGGGACAAGACTTTGAGAACTGGATTTAGTTTTGTCACTCTTATATAGAATATAAAGGAGATATTCTGTATATTCTTCTATAGAATGCCAGGCCTCTCCTGATCCTGAGGAGTAATGCAACCACACACCTCACCTCCTAAAAAACATCTAAAAAATCTCCTGTGTAAAAAACCTCTGCCAAAAAACATCATCTCAATGCTCCTCTGGCTGTGCTGCAGCCCTCCCTAATAATTCACTATATAAATGCCATATTGCCAAATTACTGCATCAACATCTCAAAATCACATAAAACTCATCTCATGGCTAACTTGTGTATCTCTGCTTTTATTCTGATAATTAAAGGCTGCAGGGTCAGGATGGGAAATGTTCCATCTCCCTTCTCTGCAGACAACATGGAGTTTCAGCTCCTACTAATTTCCAGGTATTCATGCTGCATTTACAAAAAAGAAAATAAAAAAATAAAGTGCAGTAAGTTCCTAGGCTTCAACAGACCACAGTCACATTTCAAACTCTGTGAATCTCTGCACAGTTTCTACCTACTTTAATTCAAAATGTTTTCATTGGGCCAGTGGAATTCCAGTCTTTTCCATCGACTGTGTAATGCTGGGGGACAAAGCTGGGGAAGAGCCATGAAGAGCTCAGGCCAAGGAGCTGGACTTGGATGATCCTTGAGGCCCTTCCAGCTCAGGATATTCCAAGCAAGCAAACCCAGCAAACCAAACATTTTACATGGTCTCACTGCATCCTGGCAAGGAAGAGTTGAACTTCAGTTATTTTATCATTCTTACTCATCACAGGAGTAAAATTATGCGATGGATCATCTTAGAAATCGCACTAAAAAACCTAAATGTGAATGATTTCCATTCCCTTTGTTCTAACCTGGTGCAGGGAGGATCAACACAACACGGAATGCTGGATATCAGGAATGGGGCATGTTTAAAACAGCTCTTCCATCAAAATAAGCAAGAGCTGTTGTTTAGCTGAACAACTCCAGCAGGCATGGTGGCTTTTCCTGTTATCTGATGCCATAGCAACAATAATCCATTTAAAAACTCGTGCTAAGGTAATATATTATGGTGACAGCTGCGTTAGACTGCCTCTGCTTTGCTCTTGACTTTACACAACAATGTTAAGATGTTTTTTAACCAAGTTTTCAAGTTGAAAATAACATGGTGTCAAAATATTTTCTCCGAACCAATCAGCACTATTGAAAAACATCACTGAGCTTTGCATTTCCATGACAACTCCTCTCAAATGTTACAAAGCTGCACCAAATTTCCTTACAAAGAAGGGTTCTTGCAAGAAAAATTGATTCATGTAAGCTACCATACCTTAAAATGTTCTGTTTGTTCATGACAAACTGCATTGGTGGTGTTTGGGTTTTCCAGATTTACCTTTCTGGTAGGAACTTTTCATACATGGCAGGGGAAACGTCTCTGTTTTACTAAAATGTGGACTCAGCTATGAATTGTTGATTGCAAAGCAGATGCAAAAATTACAATCACAGGAATGTGAAAATTAAGAAATTATTTCCACCAAATAGAGCAGGGGCAGTTCTGGCTTGAACTGACAGCTATACAACTGAGATGGTAAGAAATCCCAAAACAAATCTTCTGTAGCTTCCCTGGTTTTCCCCTGGGGAAGCTCCACCAACAGCTGAGAAACCCAAACTCCTTTCTTCTTCTAAAGACTGCTCATCTCATGATCCCAATGATTTATGTCTAAGGAAAATAATCCCTTTAATATACTGGCAGAGATGTCTTATCTAACACAGTCTGCTATGGGATTAACAATTTATTATCAAATCTAAAATCACTCAGATTAGTGACACAGTGTGGAATAAACATCACAAAGCATTATAAACCTACAAGTAAATTTCATTTGTAGTGGATTTTCAGATAACCAATTACAATTTACAATCCATTTACAATGGATTACTGTGTACTTTAAGGAGGTTTTTTATTAACAGTTGGTTGGGAGGAAAATATTGGCTTTCCACTCCTATTTCACCTACCCTGTTATTGCAAACTCATACAGCACAGAGTAAAATGATAATGACAATACCTAAATTAGGTATTCTTTGACAATTGACTCAAACCTCTAATAGAGCAATACTACCCTTTCCTGTAACTCTGCAGGGGCAGGGACTGTGGGAAGTACAAAAGGAATCAGGAAAATCTGCACAGAATGGAGTGGAAAGTTAAGGATTTAAAATAATGATTAACTTTTATATGGTTATAGAATATTCTTCTAACTCACCTTTTCATGGATGTGACTTTCTTTTGATAAAATATTAAAATAAATAAATAAAATAAAATAATTTTGATGTCGCTGACAAATGGGCTCAAAGTTGGCCACAATCTCGGTTTTAATTGGCTGACATAACCCAAGCTGCTACTTTAATACAATGTGGAGATCAAATCAAAAATAGATGTCACAGATTTGCTGCATATTTGATTCTTTATTAATAGACTTTATAATACCTGTCATTTTTGTGACCTCCGCTATAGACATTAAAGAAGAGTGTTTTTCATTACTGAAATAGAATGAGAAAACCCTGAATTGATGAGCTTTACGCAGAGTTCATTTCTTGAGTGGAGTACAATCAATCTTTCAGAGAGTGCCTCCAGAAAGTGATGGTTGCATTTCACTCTGCCTAGAGAGGAAACTCGGGGCAGGATTGCAGAAAACCCTGCTCAGGATCCCCAAAGATTTCTGTGTGAATCATTCCATGGAGAGAGATTCCCAAAGCCTCACATTTCCAGTGATTTGTCTGCCAGGCTGCAGTGAAAGACAATTCTGTGGCACGGAACACGGTTCCGTGCAGCCTGCTGTGATCAATCTGAATCAAGTATGGAATGTAAAATGCTCCTCTGCATTGATCTCACTGCATCTGGAATGATCTCTCCAGCCTCCCTGGGTGACTCTGAAATGACAGCCCCGATTTCCAGAGTGACACACCCACGCCGTCACGCAGCTCTGCTGATGAACATCTCTCACAAAGGGATGCTAAACCTCCCAAAAATGACCAGGTAAGACATATTCAGGTTCTGGGCGACAGAAATAGCAACAACCCGCAGAGAATGAGGGATGCAGAGGAAATGAGATTGTTTTCTAAGGATGAAAGGGAGAATGAGCTCTGTGCCTTGGCCTGGCATTAACCTGACTGCTGAGCTGCTTCTCCGACAGATCAGCACCAGGTACTCACTCTTGGCAAAACTCTTGCAAGATTATTAAGAAATGTCTCTAATTTCCTTCTATTTAAAGCTTGTGTTCCACCAACAGTTCATTATTTAACAGCAATTAACACCAAGGCAGTGATTTGCTCACTATAACCAGATTGTACCACAGATGGAAGAAAGGTAAAAGAAGCTCCAGCCCACTTTTCCACACAGCAGCAGCACCCCAGAACAGTGAAATTCAGCACTCCCAAAGCTGAAAGAATTGAAGTGGTAACCATTTTATTTTTTTTTCCTTTTTTCCTGACCTGCCCAAGCACAATGAGCGTGGCCTTTCATTGCTGAGATGCAACAGCAGCCACGTCCACTCCTGCACACAAGAAACCAGCCAGGAATCAACCACAACTGTCAGGAGGATTCCTGTGTCACTGCCAGGGTCTGACACAGTTGCCTTTTGGGGATTTGAAAGAATAGCCAAGAGAGTCTAAAAAATGCTTGAACAAATCACAATAGTTTGGGATAAAAAAAAAAAAAAAAGCTTCCAAAAGTCTATCAAAACTTAAACAAACTTATAAATTTTCTGATACCTCCTAGCATCTGAGATTCTTTTGGGTAGTAAATTTTTTTTTAGATTTATTTTCTGAGAATTAAGCTGAAGTTTCCCAACATGTTTCAATCCTTTAATTCATTTCACCAGGTTAATGATGTCAACAACAAAAATGTCATCCTCGTAAACCTCCTATGGCAACATGGCACCTTGTCCCTGCCCGTGCTGCCAGAACAAATGTGTTGGGTTTATTAATGTTACCTGAAGCAATCTGTTGGTCTCACTGCCTCCAGCAAGTGGGCATGCCAAATCCACAAGAGGAATAATGATTTTAATGTATTTTGTTGTTTGGATTCCATTTCAGTGACTGCCTCCCCCCAAAATCTAACAATCCTTTACCTCCCTTACTGGCTGAATATCACAAAATGAAATAAAATGAATTAAAGAAAGCCTATTCCTACATCTCCTTCTCAACCTTTTCTGCAAGATGCAGAAGCAAAAAACAAACTTTATTAAACCTCTTTTAAAAGCAGGCCATTAATATTACTGCATTCCTCAAATGATTTAGCCCCATCTGTGCCCTGGCCAAGCCACTGGGACAAATTAAAGAGGGAGGTGCACATTTTCTGGGAGACACTTTCATATATTCTCCTGTTTACCTAGATGATACTTTAAGCAGCTTCTCACAATTACTCTTTGGGAGAGAGCAGGAGCAGAAGGAAGGGCTGGGTTTAGCTTTTTGTTTATTTTTTTTTTTCCCTCCACAAACAGCCCTGCAAACTTTTTTTTTTTTCATCAGTTTGGCCAGACAGTCTGGTCTCTACCCACCACTCTCCAGGATTATGTTTCTAATATAATAATTAATTGCCAGATTTACAACCTCACACATAAAATATAAAGCCAGATGCCCCCTTAAAAATTTTATCCAGGGTTGCACTGGCTGCTGCCTGCTGCCCAGGATTTTACAGAGAGCTTGGAAGGGACACCCAGCCCAGAGCTGCCCAATCCACCACCCCAGAGCTGCTCTGAAACTTCTGGAGCACAGATGGAATTCTGCAGAGACATGGAAGCACACATGGAAGAAGCTGAAATGAGCTTAATGCAGAAACAAATGTTTGGCAGTGCAAGATAATGACTGTGTGGCTTTTTGTGCAAATTAAGCACTTCTCAGGGTTGATTAGGGCTGCATTTATAGGGAATTCATAAAGACAGTCATGAATAAAAATCACTTGCTGGACTTTGGTCTGGGCTAATCACTGTCTCTCTGGAGAAGCAGCAGAGGCAGGAAAACTTCTGCAATACTATATGTTAAGCATCTTCAACATTTTAAACTCAAAATATTTCTAATCCCTCATGCAGAATCAGACCCACACTAAAGCCATTCTTTCTCTGCCTTCCTCAGGCCTTCAAACACAGCCAAGCAATTGAGAGAAAGCAGCTTCAATGAGAACAATTTTTATAGATAGCTTATAAATCTGTGAAACCCGGAGTTTATAATCACACAGCAACACAGCTGAGACACAGCTCCACCAAGATAAATCAGCCCTGCAAGTCACATTCTATGAATCAGAAATTTGGGATGTAGATCTCAACACTTACTCACAAACCAGCAAAGCTGATCAAACAATAGGAACAAAATTTTGGCAGCAAATCCCTTTTGGCAAAGATTAATTATCTGTAATTTGCTTAAGGTTTTTTAGGGTTGTATTTTCGGGGTTCTCCCTGTGAATCCCCCAAACCTGAGGAGCTGGAATGTGCAGCCCCAGGATCCCAGCCTGCCTGCCCAGGAGGGGTGTAAGGATGGTGCTGCACTGAAATTGGTGAAAATCCACAGCCAATACCCAGAGTTTACATCTGAAAACTTGGTGAATAGCCCAGGCTCCTGCATGTTCTGCTCCCCTCCAAAATCCAGGGCTCTGCTGAACAGACACCAGGCATGGGATATAAAAATTAATGAATGTCATAGGAAAAAAATCAAGGCTGAAAGAAGCTTTCTGTTCCTGGGTTTGTCTCAGCCTAAGGTAACCTCATCTCTTCATTAAAAACTACAATTTTCAAGTACGTGTCAAAAGTGTTGCTTTAAAATGAAGGAAATTGGACAAATGCAAGAGGAATTCTGGCTTGTTTTCTGTTTTTCCTGTGCAAATTTGCCAATGGTTTTCTTTGAAACAAACAAATGGAAAACAGAAATCCCTGAGAAATTGAATTTCTGACTTGCAAACCCTTTCCTAGCAGTGAGAATGGCACTTTCTAGATAAGACTCCTTCCTGGTACACACATTTATTGTGCTGTGTGTTTCTGAGTGAAAGCTGTTTATCTCCAGTGCAATCAGTAAACAAACACATCACATGTCCATTTAGAGCATTTTAATAATGTTCTGTGTTTACTGAACTCACAAAGGGTCATCTGGGTTCGAGCTTAACTTCTCCTCCCTCCAGCCTTGAAAAATGAGGAAAAAAGCTATTTGTTTTCTCTTCCTAAATGCTCAAGAAATTATTACTGAAAAATACCTCTCAGCCTCAATAAACAGAAAATGCAAAATGAAATAAGTTTCTTTCCTCAGTGGAATTATTTATTGGCTCTGATACAAACCAGGGTGATCAGAGTGGGGGCTGTGCTCACTTTCCTAAACCAGGAAGCCACACTTTCTATGGATGTGAAATTGAGATTTCTCCTGAGGAAATATGCCACTTCCAAAAGACCTGAGGACATGATGGAGCAGAAGAAATATTTTCAGTTTTTAACAGCGCTGTTCCTCCAGTGGAAGGGACAGCACACATGGGCTGAGGGGACAAAGGGACAAAGCCACAAACACAGCTCATCTTCTCTCCATCCACTGGGAGCTGAGAACAGAGATGATGATGTTAAAATTATCCCTCAGCTCTCCCAGGAACTCTGCACGCCCAGGGTGGGATCCCAGGGATGACAGAATGTTTGTCCTTGAACACACACTCACACAGGGGGATCTGTGGGGACATCCATCTTAATAAAGTGGCTTTGTGCAGGCAGCCCACAGCTGAGAGATTCCTTTTGCTCCCTTACAGGCACAGGATTGGCCACAAGAACTCAGAATTTATCAGGAATGAGGGACTGGGACAGGGGGCTGCAGCTCCCTGCCCCAAACCACTGCAGGGTCACGCTCTGCAGGCAGGAGCAAAATACTTCTGTAGGGTCATGGACTGCAAATTACAGGTCTGATGTAAGCAAACTAATGCACAAAATAGATAAAGATAAATGAAGCAGAATATCATGTAGAGCCCTTGTGTAATTACAAGTTCAGATAGCAAGAACTGATATCAAGTCCCTAGTCACACAGTATTTTCATTCTGGATTTTTCAGTGAGCTAACTTAGTAAGTTCTATTTTAAAAAAATTTTGAAAAGCCTTTTATTCATTTTTCTTCCTAGTAATATTCAGAAATGTGAAGGAGATTCTGGTATTTGGGATGTGCTTGTAAGAACACTTACACAACCTGAATTCTATTTGAATGATTGTACCTTCACAAATTACTGGAAGAGGGAGTCAGAAATGGAAATTTTCATCAGGCTTTGCTGAAGTAATTGAAGTTTGCCATCCCAATAATCTACTTCAATCACAAAGTTTGTGATCAAACAGGTGCCTATTGTAAAGAATTATTCTTTTTTTTTTTTTTACTTTGCTGGAATGTCTTCCAGGTGCACACTACTTTATGGAGATGAGGAGATGCAGAAAAGAAATAAACCCTGTAGCCAACAAAATCTTAATAGGTTGAGTTAACACAAAATTTTATGGTAAGTTATGTTCATGTCTTTTAAAAACCCAAAGTTATTTTGAAATGTTATTAAAATCTCTGCCCAAAAATACACTTTAAAGAATCACAGAGTCTGATAAACAGCAAAAGAAGTACTGCTGAGAAAAACCTTTAACTCCAAAGGGAATTTCAAACTGTGCAAAAGGAACCAAGTCTTTAATAGATGTTGTCAATAATTACGCCCAGACTTGTGAAGGATTTTCACGGCATGATTTCATGTCAACTCTTTCTGCCACATAGGTATTTCCAAAGAACCTATCCAGGATTCTTGGCCAGTCCCTTGTAACTGGAAAGATGATAAAACTGCTTCTGCAGTACAACTGGAAGCTGTTAATGCAGCTGTGACAGGGCAGATTTTCCTTTCCAGCTCAGCTCTCTGACAAAGCTGGGATTGCTCCAGAGGGGCTTTTGTCACTGCAGCATCAAAGTGAACCAAAGTTTCCATGTGTGTGAAGGACAGGCTAAGAGGATAATAAAAATGCAAACCTCCGTCATCAAGGTGTTAACTTTACTTGAACTCACTTTTTTATTTTATTTTTCATTTTCGCCAAGTTAATCCTCCAGTGGATTAAAGAAATTAAAAACAATTTATGGAGAAAGCAAAAACAAGGCACAGAGCAGCTAGAGGTTTCTGGAAATCAGATATTCCCTTTCCACCCCCATCCCTCCATGGCTCTGGAAATATAATCCACATAAACAGATAAGAATTGGTGACTTCCATTCTCAAAGTTCAATACTAAATTATAAATAAAACTCTGAGGCAGATGCAACTCATCTTCTCTGAATGTAAAGTGGGATAGATAAACATTGGTAAATGTTATGTATTTCAAAACACACAAAGTTTAATCAAATTAAAGCTCTGTTTCACATTCTTTGGCTTTTAGTCCAAGGAAGCATTCCCTATTCTAACTAGCTGTATATTTATTTTAAAATACAACACTGCAAAATATCATCTTACTTCTGTTATTTGCCTGAAGGAAAATTCATTTCAAATATGAAACTTCTACACAATATTTACTGTTCAAGTACTGCAGCTTTTATTAAATGGGGCCAGACAGGATGCCAAGGGATTTAAAGAGAGAATTAATAACAACCATTGCTAATTTAGGCTTATGCACTACATTATTGCAAAAGCAAGAATGAGGATAGGAAACCAGGGATAATCCAATTGATACTAAACATTTTGAACTTATTAACTGTATTTGAACAAAACCATTCTTTTTTAAAGGCTACATAGCTAAAATAAGACACATAATCCATCAGAGACAGCAGAGAAAATTGATCTTTTCCTTTTTAATTTGGGTAAATTTGCAATAACAGTGCACAGCCCCACCTTCCTCACAAATGAAAGGACAATTCACAGAATTCACAATTCAAACCCCAGATTTCAATTCACAAATGTCCCAAAGCAGAGCAGGAAACACAGCCAGGCCAGGGGGGATTCAGGTGCAAAGGGACTGAAGGAATTTCCCAAAGTCAGACCCTGCCCAGAGCTTTGTCCAGTCCTGGCTGCAGCCTTCAGCAGAAATTCAGCCTTTCTGAAATTCTAAAATTATGATTTATATCATTTATAAAATTCTAATTTATACTATTAGGGGAAGAAACTAGTTTGGTTTCATTTCCCAGTTTAATGCAGTCATCTGCTACTGCAAAGCTCTGCACAGAAAAGGTGAAGAGAAACCCTAAATTACTGGAAATCCATCTCATTAATCCATATCATTCTTCCTCAGCAGACAGGGATATATTCTTTGTAATTCAACATACACATTCTGAATTCAATACAAACTCTATTGACTTTATACACTGAGCATTTTTGACTTATTCTTGCAGGATTATTTGTAATATTGATCAATGTAGTGTCTGACTGGTTTATAATTAATTACTTAATTCATCTCCAGACCACCCCTCAGAATTACCCACCACACCATCCTCAAATATCTTGGACAAAACCCCTTAAAAATGGTGATTCCTAACTAAAAAGAATAATTAAACATTTCCCCCTTTTATTCTGTACAAGGCTTTTCTTGTGATGAAAATATGGTTAAACTTCTTCAAGAACTTCAACCCAACTCTCTACAGCAGAGCCACTGCCATCAAAATCTTCATTTGAGTTCTTGAAGATGGAAATCTATCCCAGAGGATGTCAGGGAATCTTCACAGCAAATGGAGCTTCAGCTCTTTTAAAGCAGCACATATGCACTGCTTAATTAGAATTAATATTAATTGTGCATCTGTTCTCTGCTATTTATAATAGAAAAATATATGGCACCATATAATGCAAAAATGCACAAAAGAAATGCAAATATTAAATAATATAATGATTACTGTCATCACAAGTCCATGCAACGCTGAAGAGAGCACTGAGGTTTTTTTGTGTAGAAATTCTTTAAAAAAATATAAATGTTGTGTATTAAAAGGCAGAACTTTCAGGAGAAAGCTGCATGAAACCAACTGCAAGAGATGACAATGAACTATATTAATTTTTAATGGCTCAGAGAAGCATTAGCTGGAATTATGTTTGCAGCTTTGATGAAGGCACAAAGGGCACCCCAGGCTAAGACACCTGTGCTCAGAAAGTTCAGTGGGAACTCTGAGATTATTTTGCCAAAGTTTAAAAAACCACAACCAGTCATATTCTTGGGAAAAAATCTGTAATTCAAAGCCTCCAATCTGTAAAATCTCAATTCCTACACTGATTTTTATTTTGTGAAAGGCAGGTTGCTCCATGTGGTACAAAACACCCTGTCCTTCCCATTCATGGTTAAATTACTTTGAAAAATCTCAACTTGAGCTTTCCAAAATCTGAGTTGTCACTGTTCCTCAAAGCTTCTCCAAACCCTTTGGAGCTCACTGTGGTTTCCATCACTTTCTCTAACCTGTTCCACAGACCCACAAATAAATTATTTTTACTACTCCATTCTCTCCATTTTACAGGGCCCCACTGACTTTTCTGCCAGGCAATAAATACAAACTTATCTTCACTACAAGTCTTTCAGAGCAGGAATAATTCTCTAACAGGATGAAACACACTAAAATGGGGAATATTGAGGAGGATAAAATTATCCTCACCTTGCTGCTCCATGGAGAGGCCAAGTTTCAGCAGAAATATCACTTTTTACACAGAGGGATCACTGACCTTTCAAAGATCTGCACACTCTCTCATTTTTTCTTACTCTTGATTAAATGGCAGGAAGGCAATTTAATAAGAAAAAAAAAAAAGTTATATTAATGCATGAAAGCACATAAAAATGCAGTGAAAGAAGGTAATCCCCTGCTATAATGTAAGGAGAAAAGCCAGAGCCAAACCAAACAAACAAACACTCAGCACCAGACAGAGATTCTATACCCAGCAACTGATAGATCCAAGTACTGCAGGAAATTTAAAAAGTAAAATTATAAAATGTCAAGCAGCACTGATCACCATCCCAGGGACTGCAGGATCCTTTTTCTGGAGTCATTTTGTGATCCTCAGACCAAGAATTTTCTCATGTGTATATTTAGTTCCCCATGCTAAGAAACTCTGCAATATTCTCATAATCAAAGACACCAGACTGAAATGACCATCAGCAATTATAAACCTTTCCTCTCATACTGTCCTCATTCCACAGCCTCACTTTGGGCTTGTTTGGGTTTTTTTCCCCTAATGAAATTGCAAACAATTCAGTTCAAACTGATCTATTCTTCCAGCATCCTCATCCCCAAGAGTCTGTTTCTGATTTCTCAAGAAAGGATTCAAAAGCTCAGGATGATCAGCTGTTTTCCATTAAAAATGTCATTTTTCTCAGTGTTTAATTTCCTTCCAAAAATTTCAGTGACAAATTTTAAGCAAACAAATTTTAAAACAAACTGAGAACAAAATGAAGCCATTCAGTGAAGACTGGTAGCTTTTTTCCTTTCAAACTTTCTATAAATAGCCTGTGTCAGTTTTGACCATATCAGCACTAATGATCACATAAGAAATTTGTATTTCTACAAAAACACCAAACACAACTCCTTTGTTTTTTTTCTGATTAAAACATCTCAGGCAGCAGTCTTTAAAAGCATCAGCTTTCTCTGATGATCTTCCAGTCTGCCACCATGTACAGATGGCAAGTCATAATGGGGGATCATATACTAATTTGAGACATTTCCAGCTCAGATCATGAATCAAAGAGCTGGCACTCCATAATGAGAGATCGATTGTGTTTGTGTAGAAAGACCCTATAGAATTCTATAAATAATGAGTGTTTAGTGGGATGTGCAGGCAGCAGAGAACAAATTACATTTTCTCCAGAGGGGTCTTTAAAGCCACACCTCAAATGTGATAAATGTAGTGTGATGGAAAAGAGTACAAATGTTAAAATGCTGTGCAGCATAATGTGCTCAGAAATTAGAATCTGGTGTATTTACTTTCTTCTGTTTAATGGTTAAAAAATCATTTCATCAAGACCTTTCCTCTTGTTACAGCAGCAGAGGGTCACAGCCAGCATTCCTCCAGGTTTTCCAGATGGCAGCAAAACAAAATAATGTCTTTATTCCCAAAGGATGAGGATATTTAACATGCCTGCAGTTTGCTGTAATGCACTGCCTGTGAAACACGGAAAAGTCTTCACCAGCTCATTCCACCTGACTCCAGAGGAATGAGGTAATGGTCAGCAGCTAAGGCACCATCTGGGACTCCCAGAAATAGATTTCATTACTGAGCTGCACCTCCTGCTCCTGGCGCAGCTCAGGCTCTGGGCCAGCTGGGCTCCACCACCAGGGATAAAATCCTGGACATCTCCTGGACACCTCAACACCAGGGATACAATCCTGGACATCTCCTGGACACCTCAACACCAGGGATACAATCCTGGACATCCCTTGGACATCTCAATACCAGGGATAAAATCCAGGACATCCCGTGAACATCTCCAACAACAGGGACAGAGCCTGGACACCCCCTGGACACCTCAACACCAAGGATAAAATCCTGGACACTCCCTGGACACCTCAATACCAAGGATAAAATCCTGGACATCCCCTGGACACCTCAACATCAGGGATAAATCCTGAACACCCCTTGGACACCTCCAGAGCCAGGAATAAATCCTTGAAACCCTCCTGGCTTCTAATCCGTGTGTTTCTGCCACCCCTGCAGTTGGAAAGTGTTTGGGGTGACCATACAGAAACTGCAAAAACTCATCCTCTCTTCTACCTTGTAGACTTCACCTCCCTTATTTTTCCTTGACCTTGCTCTGGTCTCTCTTTCCTCCTCTCACTGATAAAATATTCCAGCAAAGCAGAAGGAGACAGAAGGAACAGAATTCCAAAGAATAAGAGACAGAAGTAGCTTCATTACTTCTTCATAGAGAGAAACTTCAAGTAGAAATCTTGAAATGATCCCTTAAATCATGAACACAATCAAAAGCCTGAGAGAACACCCAGGCATTGCCCAGAACTAGAAAAGAAAGTCTAAGCCTCAACCTGGGAAGCAATTCCTGCTTTAAGGACTTTTTCTTTAGTGTTTCCCATATAGACATCCCAACATACCTGTCAAAATCACTCATATATCTTAGATCTTGGTTTCAAAAACTTATGTATTCAAGCAGGAAAGGAATATTAAATGGGAAATTAAAAACAAACAAACAAAAACAAAACAAACAAAAAAACCCAAAAACACCAAAAACATTTCTACCATTTCAATATTCTTTCCAAAACCAGTCAGTTTTGAGTGTAAGAATTTCCTCTTATTCTCTTCTCTGCACTCTCACACTCCAGAAATGGAAGTGTGTTAATGGGGACAGGTCACAGGGAGGAATCCTGGCCCTCATTAATCATCCCTGTTAGCTGTGCACAAATCCACACCACATTACTGACCTCCAGAACAATCTTTCCAAGCTCACGTTTTCAAAGGGCTTTTGGGAGGAGCCTGAGGTTCTTCTGGAGCAGGATTTTATCAGGGAGAGCTGCAGGGGGTTCGGTGAGAGGTGCAGCTCGCTGGAGCTCTCTGCAGAGGTTTGTGTCAGTCCAGGCTCACAATTTTAAACACTCAAGGAGGTTCAGAGTAAATAATGGGTGCCTTTCTATGCCACCATAAATCAAAGCAAATAATGAATAAAAATAATGCTCTGCTTCACAGAGGTGAAGTTCTTATACTCTTCTAATCAGCTGTAACTCAGAAAAATATGAATGCAAAGACCAACTCTCTGTCTAATGCCTGCACAAGATTTAAGTGGGGAACAGAACAGTGGTACCCAATAAACAAGATTTACCTGCTTGCTGCATGGCAATGTTATTTAAGGCACAGCTGTGTTCGGAGGCAGGGAGGAAGCTGGCATGCTGCTCTGGTGCTGCCAAGGTCACCGGAGCCATTCTGCTCAGGCAGCAGTGGCCCAAAGTCACACAGCTGGTTTGAAGTTATTGCAAAGCACCGATGCTAATTCATCTAAACGAACACCTATTCATCCTGATTTATTTCTGCAAAGGGACTCAGTCAACTTGGAGGCTACAGCAAGCCAATAAATCCCATCAGCAGTTATCATCTCTTGGCATGGACTGAGAGGAAAAGATGAAGTGACAAAACAGAGTTGGGGATGTGAAGGTGTTACAAATCCAGCCCTGCCTGCCTGGGATTAAAGCAGACACACGCTCAGTTATCAGTTCTGAATTTGGGATCTTGGCTTTTCCAGGCACAGGAAGTCATGGGACCCTCTACTCTCCTCACAGTTCTCAAAACACAGCAAGCCAGATGCAAAATGCAGGAGGTTAATGAATTTTAACATCAACTAGCTCTAGAATCAGAGGTTTATATCTGTAGCTCTCTGTGTATTTACACAGGAAGGCAGGAATAGATGTAAGCACATACACTTAGCAATGAAAATATTGAAATTAAAAGTTTTAGTTTGTTCTTATTGAGTCCCAGCTTTGCTTTTCTCTTAGATTAAATTAAATTGGGCAGAATAAAAAATAAACCTTTACTTGGGAGTTTCTGTCCACATATTGGCAAATGCAACCTCTTTTATTTTTCGTTTTTAATTTTGTTTTAACAATTGCTGTTTGCCAGTCCCAGGACTTCCACTCTAGCAACAAAAATCTCTTTTTGTGCGTGGCCATGAGCTGAACTCTCCAGTTCCTTATCAAAGGATTTTGCTCCTCCTCAGCAGAACAGGAAACCACATTTGTTCAGTGGGAAAGGAGTAGCAAAGGCCACAAGAAAGCAGTAGGGGAGTGTCTTTATTAATACTGCTATTACCAGAACAGTGCTCAAAAGAATTTGGGGAATTTATTTCATTATGTCCTGAATAATTTATTTTAGAACATGCTCACAGGCACACTTGCTCAGAAAAATACCATTACATTTTTTTTTTAACAGAGGCAACATGAACTAAATAATGCACAGGACATTCTTATCATTGTTGCTACATCGATTTTGATATTTGGGGTATTTATTTTATCATTCTGGAGAGTCTGTAGGACAGAGCAACACAGGAAAGGGCAGAAAGGAAATTAAACAGTTGTGCTGATGGGCAATGAAATTCTACGTGGGGGACTAAAATTCTGGTATTCCACGGAGCAAAAATGTTGTTTAATTTAAACAACAGCAGCCCTTGCATAACCCATCTCTGCAATATAATTCAGGTCTGAAAGGATTTCACATTCTGTCCTGACTGTAAGGGCCAGATCCTTGACAACTTAGAGACTTTATAGCTAAAAATCCTTTAAATTACTTTTAAATCACTTTGTACTACTAAGTACCTTTGTATTTCTGACCAACATCAGCCAAATCAAGAAACAGAAAATAAAACAAACCAGATTGGAATACACACTGCTGAGATTGGTAATTCACTGGATGTGTGACAAAGTCACTTGTAAATAAATGGAGGTTTACACGTTTTGGTAAAGATCAGAAGCTGTTGTACTCAGCACACAAATCTGGAATTACTTCTACTCACCCCAGAGATATTTTATCAATTAGAAATAGGAGAGAAAACTGTAAAGGTATTTTAGTATGTGGAAGGAATAGCTGAACAACATGCATGGCATCCAGAAGAGTTAATATACAGTAGCTGTTACATTTAGACATTAGAAAATTATCTGCTTGGAACAGGTAACTAACCCAGTAATTATACATACATATTTAGTTGGACATTTAGCTTTCAAGTTAATTAAGCAGCAAAAAAAAAAAAATTAACCTGGGATGTCAGCAGGAAATTTGAAAAAAATAATCTTGATGTGTTAGAAACACAAAGCAGAGCAGTCTGCTTCCAGGCTCAGATCAATTTAATTTTTTAATCACTGTCTCACACAGTCATTCTATTATTCATACTCTAACATATTCATGCCAAGATGCACCTGGGAAGCTCCAGGATGCTGAGAAGTTGGTGTGGCAGCTTTGGAAGGTTTGGGATAAATCCATCACTGAGCAGTTTGTCTGCTCTGGGTGGGTGTGCAGAGCTCAGTGCCAGGTTTGGTGCAGGCACCACTGCAGAGGTGGCACATCCAGGAAATTCCTTCAGCGCTGCAACTTTCCTAAACTCTCACAAATTCACTGAGCATCATCTCCAAAGCTCCTGAAATTCCAAGTTTCCATCTTAGGGCAGCTCCTGCAGTCCATGAAGATCCATTTTATCAGCCTGTGCCTCTCGGAGCCCTGCACCCCTCACACCCGAGCTCACTCTGCACATTTCCCTTCCTCCAGTTTGCTGGATAAATTAGAGAAATTCTGGAGACATGAGCATCTCTACTCTGTGCATTTGCTCCAATTCCTTTGTTTTGCTGTCTGTGTTTGGGATACAGCCCCTCCATTTCCCAAATGCTTGAGGATTTGGAAAGCAGGACAGGAGATGTGCCAATGAAGGAGAACAGCAGCTTCATCAGACCTTCAACCCACACCAGGCTGCTAAAGTGACATTTCCTTTTAGTCCTGAAATCCCCAAGCAATTTTCCATGCAGCAATCACCTCTCCTCTCCTCTCCTCTCCTCTCCTCTCCT
>VRYO01002184.1:20842409-20891179 GCA_009812075.1 Sialia sialis
AGTCTTTTGTCCTCACAGTTGAGTATCAGTGTCAGACCAATATTCAGATTTTGGTAAACCACCCTCACAACCAAATGTGACACTCAGCAAATTCCTCTGCCCATACAACACTGGGTAGCACTGGGTCACCTTGAGGTGAGGGCTCAATATTCCATGAAAATAAACTAATCCAACACTTAGTGTGGCTTTCCATCTCAGAGAATTTCAGGAACAATTATTAATCTTCACATTTTGCTATGAAGCTGCTTGGACTAAGTGAATAAATTCAGTGTTTCTTTCCTTTTGAATTTCAATGTCTTGGAATTGACTTCACAATGGTGATTCATCTGGTGGAGAAGCAGAGACTGAATACTGAGAATGGGTGTTATTTTCACAGATATTTTGGGTCTTGCAGGTTTTCAGGCATCACTACTGGAAGGCCTAAAGAGAAACCCTAAATTATAAACAGAGTCCTGTGCTATTTTGACCACTCAGATAATTTTTGATATTAAACACTGAATTATAAGAAATCTAGCTATGAAAATGCCATCACGGAAAATAGTTCAGTAACCCAGTAAATAAGTGAAATAAAAATCCTGCTAAATCTAATTCTTACTGGTGGCTTAAAAAAACTATAGAAATTATCTTTTATTATTCAAGAACTAACAGATAGATAGGAATAATAAATGACATTTGCTGTTTATATGAGATTTCAAAGATAATTCCACATTTTGAGAATAAAGAATTGGATTTTCTCTCAATGATTGAACAAGCAACAGTAGTTTAATTTCCCTGAAACAGACAGACACACAAACCCCAAGCATTATATTTCAAAGAATTTTAATTAAATCCATATAACAAAAAAGGAATGTTTCACATCTTAATTGAAAAATCACCAGCTAGAGAACTGAGCCAGAAGAACTCTCTGGTAAGGCCTGAGATACAACTGAAGAAAAGAAAAGAAAAGAGGAAAGGACAGGAAAGGAAAGGGAAAGGGAAAGGGAAAGGGAAAGGGAAAGGGAAAGGGAAAGGGAAAGGGAAAGGGAAAGGGAAAGGGAAAAGAAAAGAATATTTCAAATGGCCTCCCAGTCAGCAACCAGTGTAAATACTGCAACAGGGAAAAATTGGAGTTTGTGCAGGGAAAAAACTTGAGTTTGTGCAAGAAAAGAATGGAGTTTGTGCAGGTAAAAACTGGAGTTTGTGCAGGGAAAAAAATGGACTTTGTGCAAGTAAAAACCGGAGTTTATGCAGTAAAAAACTGGAGTTTGTTCAAGGAAAAACTGGAGTTTGTGCAGTGAAGAACGAGTTTGTGCAGTGAAAAACTGGAGTTTGTGCAGGGAAAGAATGGAAGTTGTGCAAGAAAAGACTGAAATTTGTGCAGTGAAAAACTGGAGTTTGTGCAAGGAAAAACTGGAGTTTGTGCAGTGAAAAACTGGAGTCTGTGCAGCTCCAGCCTGCAGAGCGAGGGCAGGGCTCCAGCCCACGATGGCAAATGCAGCAGGTGAAGTTTGAGGATTGTGACATGGGAGAAATGCCAGGGCCAGATGGAAATCTCAGGTGTCACCATCGAGGTCATGCCGACCTTCCTGGCACGAGGTGCTGTGAAAATCCCGGGTACTGTTTCTACAAGCTCATCTTACCCATCCTCCTTCAGTGGGAATTAAATAATTCCATGTAATTTCTTGTTATTCAGTGTCTTGTCTTTGTTTAGTTCTACTTTTGAGTATAAAAGTCCAGCAGAGATGCCCCTGAGGTATTGTTGGTAATCCAGACTTAAATTTCTAAGGGATTTGTTTAAGAGAAGCTTGGATAAACCTTGAGGAATCTTTGATAAGGCTTTGTTCTTTTAAATTATTTTATTTTAAGACATTTTCAGAAAGGAAAATTCTTGCTGAACAGAGGAAAGTTTTGTAGATGATGTTCTAGTGGAGTTTTAATGGAACTGCTCATAAAATATTTTTGCATGCTCTATTTAACCCTCTGTAACTACAAACAGCTCTGGTATTCGCATATCTGCTCAATGTTGATAATGCTGCCCACCAGAGAAACAGAAATGCCTCTTCTACAACTAAACACTGCAGGGTGGATTACACCTCTCCAGTTGTTTTGGGGTTTTTTGGACATTAAAAATTTTTCAAGTGCTGCTGAAGGTGTATGTAGGAAGAAAATTGTGAACAATACCAGTGTAGTACATGAAATAGTCAATTGAAAGAACAGCAAAGTGACCAAAAAAAAATCATAAAAATAATATTCTCCTAGAAAAAACTAATAACTGTCTACCAGGAATAACTAATAGCTGAACGTGATTTAGATCTCCTGAACAGGTTAAATATACAACTGAAGTACCTCTAAATCCTATAGTGCACATGCAGGTGCATGTGACATTCTGAGATCATTCCCAGATTGCAGGGATTTCTGCACACCTTTATTTTCCTCTTTACACCTCATGGGTTCCATGTGCAGTAAAACTCAAGTTGAGGGTGGCAGTTGTGATGTCCTGCAGGGCTTGGAGTGACATCACTTTACCAACCCAGCCACAGAAAATGAGCATGAGGCTGAAATCCCAGCCCCAGACTGAACAAAGCATAACTTTATTTTATTTTATTTTATTTTATTTTATTTTATTTTATTTTATTTTATTTTATTTTATTTTATTTTATTTTATTTTATTTTTCCTTCCAAGGGGAGATGCTCTGGAGGGCTCTGCTTTGCAAAGGGCTGAGCACTGCCCTTGCCCATGTCCTTAGATGAAGAACTTCCCAAAGAAGAATTTCAAGGCAATTATGCAGATGTGGGAAGAGGGATCCCTGCATGGAAATGCACTGGGAAAAGCAGGAAAATGAGACTGGGAGGTAAGAATGAAGGGAGGGGCTGGGACCTTCAAATCCTGTGCAGGGTGGGAGGGGTGGATGGGACTGGCTGTGATCTCCCCTTTAGGACAGAAACGAGGTTTCAGAAGGTGGCAGCACCTCCTTAGATCCAAAAAATAATTAAAATAAAAAGAGGAAGGGGGAAAGAAGGGGAGCTTGTGCACACAAGACCTCTGGCACTTCTGAGGTGAAGGATGCTGAAGGTGCTGCAGTCCCACACATGATGCTGCAGTCCCACACATGCTCAAAAGCCAAACTTTGCTTTACATGAAGCAATTAAAACAGAAATGAACTCAAGTTCAAAGCCAGTGGGGTGGAATCAGCTGTAAGATGGTTGCTCACATGGATCTGTCCTGCTTGCCCTGCCTCCCCTTTTCCCCAGAATTTTTCTCTTTCAGGATACTGAACTAGATGCCCTATGCTGATTCCTTTGTTTCCAGGTTTGCTTCAAATCTTTTTGTATGAATTACTCATCTAACTTGAGTGGGATTTTTGTATCTTCATTTTTAGCACAAAAAATCTGCAATTATACTCCAACCACAGGGAACTCAAGCCCTGAAAATACCACAGGGACTGTTTCTGGACCAGGCTGCAGCACTGGGATGACACGCATTAAATACACCCAAATACATAAAATATTTCCTAAGTTCTGTCTCCAATGGCCATGTAATTTTTCTCAATTTTCACTAAAATTGTTTTAAACTGCGCTAATACTCCTTCACAAATTATGCATTCACTTTAAATTTTAGAAATCACTGGGAATATAAAGAATGTTTTTGTCAGATCCTTGGGTTCTGTCAAAAATACGAGGAAAGCAAAATTGATCTCAAACTTCATTACTTGAGACCTGAAAAGTTGTCATAAGTCATTATAAATGACAGAAAATAAATTTCCTGCTCAGGAATTCATTATTTGCTGGTCACTGGTGGCAGTGCATTTATCTGATGCCTGAACATCTGCACGTGGATTCGCAGGGTCTCCCCTTCCAGGTGTAAAGAAACACAAATCAAAATTCTCCCCATGTCCTGCTACCTCGCAGATGAAAGTGAAGAGAACGGTTTAGAAAACCCACTGGGTCAAAACAAAAAAAAGATAATTTATCTACATTAACATCTCCTGTCTGTCCTGCCACACAGCCAGCACAAAACAGCATGCCACTGATTGAGTCCCAGCTAAATCTTCACTTGTGAGAGGAGAAGGAAAAGAGCTTTGGATGGGTTTAAAAGCACAAACCATATGTTCCCCTATTTTTGAGCATTTTTCACCTTCCTCCTTCACAAAGCTGTATCTCCACTCACCTGACTGGGATGCTGCATGCTCAGGTATCTGACCTGATCTCTTGCATTAATTTTTGTGGCAATAAACTGAATTTCTGTTTCCAGAGGCATTGCCAGGTTTGAAGCAAACAATGCTCCTGCACCTCCTGACAAGAGCCAGGGAAATGAGCTGGGTGCAAAAGCTTTTATTAGCACTGAATTTACTGGAAAACACTTTGTGTACTGAAACCCACCCTGCATCAGTGTGAATGTGCCTGGTGCACACAGCGGGAGGACAGAGAAGAAATTCTAGAGAAGAAATTCCAGAGCAGTCTATCAGACACCACAAGGAACTGAACAGGAATCAAGATTTGGCTGTGTTTAGTGCAAGGTTATTTTTTTATCCAACATTACTTTCATATTTTCCTTTACTTCCTATATGAACAAACATTTAAACAAAATAATTATATGTAATAATAATTATATGTAACTTTACAGCATTTCCACCTTAAAAAAAAGGCAGAATAAAGAAGTTGCAAGCTAGCAGTGTAACACTCTGCAGAGGGCACCCTCGGTACAGTCAGAACCCATCACCTTCCCACTGCACCCTCCTCCAGAACTTTAACTCCATCATTTCACATTTACACCTGTCAGCAAAAGGCTTTCCCTGATGGCAGCAGAACAATGTCTGATGTAGACCTGGCAAAGAGAACAAAGTACACCTGTACAGAGTACAGGCACTTTGCTTTTCAAATATCACAAATGCTTTTGCGTAATAACTTACCATGAATTAATTTGCTGTCAAGAACTATATACTCATAATAAAGACACTGCCTATCTGCTATTATTATTATTATTCCATTTTCTCCTGTATTGTTCCTTTGAAGGTTCTTTCTTATTCAGAGATGCAGAGAAAATTCTCCATGAAGCAAAAGGAGGATTGCAAGCAAACATGGTTCTATCTGATATGGCAAAATATTAAGACTTTTCCCTGTTTTAACACTGAATTCTCATAAACAAGACAGGAGATCCTATCTTCAGTGGAGATGTGAGAAAAGGCTCATTTCACTATTATCAAAAAGCACATTCTCTCTGCATTTCCCTGCTCAAACTCTTCATACCCCAAGCTCTGTGTTTTTGCTGACACAGCTGCTTCTTGTCCAACTCTACTGCCAGTATGACCTGCTCTCCTTTTTATTTTATTTTTTTTTCCCCCCACCTCCTTCAGAACCATTTCTGGGCAGTTTCACAAGAATTTTGATTGCTGTTGTAAAGTTGATATCACTGCCATCTGACAGCTCTTTGCTGGCCTGGCTGGAATGAGTTGATGGTCTCAGTTAATTTCCTCACAGGCAGGTGCTCACAGCTCCAGACATCACCTCTGCTGGCACAGGCACTCCCAGCCAACACAAATAACAGCACAGGCTCACCACGGGGTGAAATGCCTGCTCAAAGGGAAACACATCCTCCAGTGCTCTTGGAAGGAAAACTGAGCTTAGCAGAGGGATTAAAAATTAACAGAAAATTAACTCTGGTAAAACATCCCGTAACTAAAATTATATTATACTGGTGGATAAATTATCTTGGTACAGAGAAACCAGAAATAAAAAGCAAATTGGAGGCCAAGCTGGGCTGATGGAGTTGTTTCTATCTCCTCATCAATATCTTTGTCAATATCTATACAAGATTGCTTGTGAGCTGGAGAGGGGAAAACACAGAACCAGAACCTGAACACTCTGCTGGGAATCCTTCCCTTGCTTGCTACTCTAAAACTAAAAACTCTGCATTGGAAATAAAAATATCTCCTATAACAAAGCAATCATAATGCTGCTACATTTTCCTTTGAGAAAATGAGGCATTTTTAGGTAAATTCCTGAAATTCCCTGTGATATGGCAGATTACAGATGGGCACAGCAGAATCATTTCCCATTAAAAAACTTTCCAACCAGCAAACAATACGTGCTGAGTATTGCATAAGTCATTTAAGAACCCTGCCATCTGAATCTCTGAATGCAATTAAATCTGGCCTCTCTTCTAGAAATGTTCAGGAGTTTAACACCCCTATAAAACCACCAGGAAATGTGGATTCAGTGACAGCAGAACTTGCTCAGGAGATCCAACCATGATCACTGGACTCCTGGTTCCATCTTAGTGGAAATGAAAGCAGCTCCACACGGACTGCAGAGCATCCCTCTGAGAGTCACTACTGCTACTTGATTTTATTTCAGTGTATTTTTTTCAGACTCGAGGAAAATTGCTTGCTCTTTGTTGATTAAATTGTGTCAGCGAGTGTTTTAATTTATGTGTTTTAGATAGCAAAGCAGAACAATTTCCATTCTTGGGCAAGGATAATCATAATTAAAAACACATTAGCTGATTATACCAAACATCCATTCTAAAGAAATATTCTATATCATGATTTATAAATTATGATTTGTTGACTAACACGTTTTGAAATGATACAACTTTATAAACTGATGAATGTTTTTTGGCAATAGCCCAAGTAACCAGAGCTTGGAGCAACCTGGAGTGGTGGAAGATGTCCCTGCCCAGGGCAGGGGGGTTGGAATCAAATTGATTTTAATGTCCCCTCTGTGATTCTATGAAACATATTTCAAACAACAGCTTCTAAAATAAAGAGAAATATTTTGAAGCCCAGGTGTTGCTTTGCCATCCAAGGATGGAGGAATCTCCTCTGAAGCAGACTTGCTATTTCCTATTTCAGTGTGGTAAAAATATCTCAGTGCTGTAATGAGATTAATGCTTCCTCACAGATCTGCTCATTTGATCTCATGTTCAAGTTTCTGACACCTTCCACAAGCAATCCTATCCCATACAGGATGTGTTGCTTTAGCAGGTATTCATTTTACTCAGCTCCACTATAATTTCTTAGTCTTACATGATGCCTCAAGATGTTTCACACGTTCTGAAAAGAAAGCTAGAAGGGAATAATTTGCATATATTATTTAAGATTTACATGCTGTAAATATTGATCTGCTGATAGAGAAGAAAAAGGTGATTTTTTTTTTTAATCAGCACTTGTATTTCTGTCGTTTTTAAGAACATTTTCCGGGTTTAACTTGGTGAGGAGATCCCAGCTCTGCTCACCCTGAGCTGAGGGGTGTTTGACACTCCAGCCCATGACACTCAGTGTCTATTATGGCAATTTACAGTGATGGAGCCTCTGTACTTTACTCCTGTGGAGTTATTAGCACAGTTCTGTGATATGCAGAGAGTGAGGCTGATTTCACAGCCCTGACCCATCACTGCAGCTCCCACTGACTCTCACGGATCATGCACAGATACTCCTGGGAAATGTTCTGGGTAACTGTCAAGCCTCTTCTCCCCTCTGAAGTGAGAAGCTGTAATTTATCCAACATGTGAGAACAAAAAGAAATAAACAACTCTTCATCCCACCTTCACACCAACCCCCACTCTCCATTTGGGAAAGGTTCTGCCAAAGAACTGCAAACCTCAGTAAAAAGAAATGAGCATGAACAGAGAAGAATTCTCCTCTTCCTGGCATCCCTGGTGCCTCAAGTCAGGTGAGATTCTGTCCCTCATCCCTTCCAAGCACCTCAATTCCATGCCAGGGCTGGGCAGCAGCCGCTGGGTTTATTTTCAGTTTTGTTCAAGATGCAGTGTCTCTGCTGAAAATGTGCTACTTGACATTACAACAGAACAAAACACTTTGTTCTACCAGGGAATACCGTGCAGCCCAATGTTTCGTTGCTTGGATTTCTATTTTTAAGGTTTTTCCACCCAAACAAATGCTTTTGCTCTGACAGCATTTAATAACAAGTTTGACCTTGGAGTGTGTAAGACTAAATGATTTCAGAGAACACTGCAGCACAAAACCAGGGGCCAGGGATTCTTTTCCTTATTTGAATTTTATTATTTTGGGAGAAGGGGGAATCCCTTGTTTCACAGAAGAAATTACTTTTGAGCCGCAGTGTGAAGAATTTTTGCATGAGCGCACCAAGAGCCACAACTTCTCCTGCTTCCTGCACTTGGTACAGAACTGTCACCACGGCCAGGGAAACTTTGCTGCTTCCCCTGGGAACATCCCTGAAAATCCAGGAGAGCTGAGAAGTGCTGGAGGCTGTGCTGGGGAAGGAATTTTATCCTGGCAGTCAGGACACCTTGAGCATCATCACCTGGCAGCCCCAGGGTGGGCTCAGCTCTGCGAGGCTCCTTGGCTGTTCCAGAGGATTCATTCCCATCCTCATTATCCAACCCCATTCCCAAGGAAGGCACAGCTTGCACAGAAGTGTCACAGGCTGCAGTTTGCTGGGTTTCACGTGTGGACTGAACACAGACAATTCTTTATGCGAGTATTTAATACTGATGATTAAACTCCCCCATATTTGTGATGCTATTCACATATTTGGGGATTTTTTCCATTTCTCAATTTCCTACAAACACCCCACAAACTCTGAGAAACATTAAAGACACACACAGAGTAACTACTTTATTTTAAAGCCAAGCAAGAATGAAAATGAACTTTTGCTGCCGAACAGAAGAAAGGTCCCACGGTGAACAAAAATACTGTTTGTCCGATTTATTCCATAATTCAAAGATTAAATTACCTTTGGCTAGAGCTGGATCAGCCTTTTTTCTCCTTAAAATAATAATATCCTGAGCACAGCTGTGTAGGTACAACAGTGGGACACGGCTCCTGACAGTCTAATCATTGGTTCATCTAACGATGCTCGCGGGGAGTGCAAACGCTGCTGTTAAATCACGGCCCTGCCCTGTTCCAGAGAGCCACCACGTGAGCTCTTTCAGTGGCAAACAGCACACAAAGAATTCATATCAACAGATCTGCTCAGAAAAGCAGCGCTGCAGAAGCAATATTGATTCCAGCAGGGAAAAAAAAAAAAATATAAATTCAGTGTATTCTGCATTGCACTTGCACAAACCCTCTCATGTGATGGGGAATAATGCTGCATTTCATGGGCATTCATTCTCATGATGAAACTCTCTCTAAATCCATGTGTTATGAATTTATTGATCTACAACAATTTGAATCCATGTAACATGTTCACTATAATAACTTGTAACAAAGGACACTGATCTCCACAGAGGAGCCCGTCCTTTTTTTCCCAAATCTACACAAATTCTGCTGAAAATTCTATTTCCGTCATGCAAACTCTTAAGTAGAGAAAAAAGAGTGGAGAAAAACAAAAACAAAACCAATGACAAATCAAATAACTTGATCTTTTTGTTTTCTCTCTAGGAAAATAAAGGTGATGAAAGGAATTATGACCCTTCCATTGTTCATAAATCATCTCCAAGCCCAATAATTGTGATTTACATCCAGAATTACAGTTTAACTGCCATTTATGGGTGTCATGGGTAAAAACATTAAATTTATAGTGGCAATCACTAGGGATTTCCATTTCCAACAAAAGTCTTGCTTAATAAAAAAATCAGAAGCTCGTGCATTAAAAAATATTGACACAATTACAAAGGAGAAGTCCTAGATAAAACAAAAGGTATCAAAAGCACTGCATTAAAAATATTTTGTAAATTAAGACAGCTCTTCAAAACACATTAGAATTCACAGCTGACAACTATCAGCTCTTTGAGGTTTTTAAAAAAAATACAAAAGGACATTTTTAGCACACATTTCCACATCCAGTGCTTTCCCAATGTTCCTGTGGAGTTTCTTGCACTTTTCCTGCCCCTTCCCTCGCAGGACATGCAGACCAACACAATCTGACAGTAATGGCACTTCATTCCAAGCCTTTCATCAAACAAGTATTACTTCCTGCCACGGAGATAATTTATTCTTTATGTATAATTGATTTGTGCCTGCACTTAAAAATGTCTTTTGAAATCCATATTATAACTAATACTGTCATATAATAAAAAGCAACACTTTTAATTTAAAGTTAATTATTTTCCATTATTCAACATTAGTAGACAAGGCAAGAACTCTAGCTTAGTGCCAGAACATGAAAGAAGTTATTCTGAACTTATAATGCATGGGTTTAACAGCTTAATGTCAAGAAGCAATACTGTAAATTAAAAACTGAGTAAAAGGATTATGGTATCTCATATTTAGGAATTTCACATGACTATAGATAATTAAGGCAAGTGAAATATTTTTTGCAGCATTGTCCCGAAATGTGCAATTCTAAAGGAAGTATTTTTACGGCAGTAGCACAATATTCTGTAATTACACTTGACAGACACCATCACTGTGGCATCTGAGGCTTGCTGCAGCACCACTGCATTCTTCAAGGGCTGTAGGAGGAATTTCTATTTCTTGCTTCCTTTTATCATTACTACAAGACAGCCCCCTTCAGCCACCTTCTCTAAACCCCAGCTGGAATGTGGGAATCACAGGTATGGCACAGAAAGGGAGCCTCAAACACTGCAGGTAAGCAGAGTCACTTTTCAGGCCTCTTTTAAGTGACTCTCTCAGAAATAAAAACCACATGTGGGCAACACATGATTCCTTGCAGCTATTTCAAATCTGAAGAACAAAAACACTTCATGAGCCACGTGAAATAATTCCAGTGTTGACTTTCTGCAAACATAAAAAGTTTTCAAAATGAGCCAAACACCTGGAAATGAGCATTATCTCATTCTGAAGGTATCTGTCCTCCAAAGAAAAATCATGCTCACAGTAGGATGGAAGACACTAATGTATTACTGAGTTTGAGAGCTGGAGAACTCCAATCCCTTATGGAGATTCTGGAAGGAATTTACAAGCCAGATTTTCCGTGTTTGTGTGCTCCTTATGCCTCAGATTATGGTTATTCAAAAATCTCTGTCAAGAAGGTCGCCCTCAGGGAAAACTCTTCCTGGAAAGTTCCCATCAGAGAATACAACCAGAATTACTCTCCAGTCTGCATTCTTTTGTGTATTTGGATGTACATTTACCATTTTTTTTCCTTATAAGTTTGGAAAATATTGGCTTTTATAGCTGGTTGTCTTTTTGAAGTCCAAGCCCCCTTAACAACCCCATCCCCTCCAAAAACTCTTTTATTCTTCCCTTCAACTCCTTGTCAGGAGCTCTCTTAATAGAAGAGAAAAACTCATTTCACTCAGCTAATTATGTGAGGGTGTCCTTGTTGGACTGAGACTTATTTCCAGCCTAACCCTTGTCCCAGTGAGATGGATGAGCTGCTCCCTTCTGGAACATTCCACTCGACCCAACACCAGAGACATTTATTATCCATTCACCCTCCCTGCTGCTCTGCTCTGCTCTGGGTGCCTGACTGGAGAGCTCTCAGAGCTTTCAGGGATATTTAAAGAAACCAAATCACATTTCCCACTGCCAAAGCCTGCAAGTCCACGAGCCCCACTACAGAAATCTCTGCATTTGTGGCATATGGTTGGGTTGTGGGTTTTTTTTGACAGAATGTGTTGGGATTTTTCAGTCAATCGATTCTCCCTTCACAGATTGCAATCATTTCATACTCTCATATTCCACATCCAATGTACCATCACCACTGATTAAACAGCCAGCTACAAGAGGTTTTAAATCTCATTTTAACAGATTCACACACACACACACATATACAGTGGAACAGACCACTGGCAATATGCTTAAGGAACTTTCAATCACATTAATTAACACCAAATAAGCAGTGCAGCTCCATGCCCACAGATCCCTGCCTACAGACAGATGAACCATCACATCCAAGCTCCTTCAGCAGCCACAGGAAGTTTGCAAAATAATTGCCCTTTAGTCATTACTACTTTTATTTTAATGGATGCTGGTGTGTGAAGGAGAACATAGGAGCAAATTTTATTTCTGAAATGTCTGCATCAATAAAGGTACCTAATTAAGGTATTCATTAAAGTATACAAAGTTAACAGGAAAAAAATCTACAAAATATTATTACATTTCCACATTAAACTAATCTGATTTGGTTATAACACAAATTCTAATAGGATGATATTATTAACTAGTTCAATTTCAAAATGTCTTCTCGTGTTTATTTTTATTATGTAACTAAGCAGAGTAGCAATTGACCTAATTTATTTTATTAAATAACATTTTTCAATCTGTTTAAAAAGGGGCAGTGGCCTACTACTATTCCTAGGCCTTGAGTGTGCTGTCATTTCAAAAATTACAGAATTTGAATTTGCACCAATTTCACATAGCATCATTCAAAATTATTTATAATTTATTACTCAAATCAGTAATTTCATCTGCAGTTATACAATTTGTGAGGTTAATAGCTACAGTCCCTTGTGAATGGGGTGCAGGTCTCTATTTCAGCTGGGTATTTTTGATTATTGTTTTCTTTCATGTTTTACAGACAATGCAGATCTTTTCATCAGGATTTAAAACAATTATTGATGAAAAATTACAAAGCTATGTTTAACAGCGTCCCAAAATGAAAAGGAAAGAACTTCCACAATAAATCAGAATAATTTCTGACCTTCTGCTATGATTTTCTAGTCAGACCACATAAAATATAATATCTAAATAACGTCCCGGTGGCAAATTCACAGCACCCTTGTCTAACTGGCCATGAGCTGGCCAGCATGAGCCACCTGCGGGGACTTGTGCAGAGTTTGTTCATTCTGGGCTGCACTGAGCACTCCCCAAACATTCATGTGTGCCACCAGCAGAGCAGGACAGCATTCCCAACATCAGCCATGGATGTGGAGAGGAACAGGACATCAGCCATGGACACACCACTGTGGGAATGAACAGGACAGCATTCCCAACATCAGCCACGGACTGTGGGGAGGAACAGAACATCACAGCATTCCCAACATCAGCCATGGATGTGGGAAGCAAAAGACATCTCCACAGCATTCCCAACATCAGCCATGGACTGTGGAAGGAACAGGACACCACCCAGGGATACAGCACTGTGGAAGGAACAGGACATCTCCATAACAACTTCCAGCTGCATTATCTGGGTTTTTAACTTTGAGCACTCTGGGCACGCTGAGAGCCCCAGAAAGAAGACAGAAATTGTTGTAGTGCCTGCAAAGGGTGCAAAATAACTCCTGAACAGGGCTCTGCTCCTTGGCTCTGTTAATTCTCACCTCTCCCCCTGTTGGTGCTGGCATCTCCTCCCATCCTTCACCTGCAGCTTTCTCCCATCCCTCAGCCAGCTCTCTGCTCCTGCACTGGCTCTCATCTGAGCTGCTCAGCTCAGATCTGTTTCACACAGGGTGTGAAGCAGAAAAATCAATGCTGACAAATTTTGCAGCCCAACCTGGAGATGTGGTTCAAACCCCAGAATGTTAGCAAGGTTTAGGCAGTGCCAAACTGGGATGTAACCTGGTGGAAAACCAAGTTAGTTCTGTGAGGAATGCACAAACCTTCTCCTTGCAAGACTGCAATCAAACAAACCAAACAAAGATTTTATAATAGATAATGTAAACATAACATCTTGCTAAGAAAAAAAAATGAAATAAATATTGAAAGTATTTTTAAAAAGCATGTAAAATTAAGTATTTGCATAAGCTGAGGTTGTCCACTAGTCACACATTTTTAGCTCAGTGCAGAAGATCTCAAAATGAAACATTTTGGTCACAGAGGTCATATCAGTCTAAAAGCTTCCATCTGCTCTGCCACATTGATTTTCTAATGCACATAACATGTTAAAATGAATATGGTCAATAGTTCAGCAGACCATACACATCAGAGGCCAGAAATGCTGCAGAGATTATCTTGATGCTTCACCAATCACCAGCATGGCCTCATGTCAGAGAATAAAGGGATTTAATTCAATGTCAAGGGATTCAGTTCTATACTTTCCTACAAGCAAAGTTAAATACTGCATAAGCAATTACAAAAAGTGGAATATGCCAGGAAGTGCATGTAACTATTAATTCTGGAGAAAATGGCGTTTCAGGTGGAAGGTGGGTATCAACAATTAAAATCTTGGGCAATCTCACCTGCACTTCCCCTGGTGTGGCAGACAGGTGGGAAAAGGCTGACAGTGAGAATGGAACAGAGGAAAACTTGTAACAAATCTCTCACAAATCTGTTCATGAGCCAAACACGTTTTTTTAAAATAATCTGGTCCATTTACTGTGGCTCATGCAAAACACCTACTACTCATTGTCAGAGTCCAATTCTAAATAAAAATCTAAGAAGCCAACATTACAAATTTGTTCAAGCTCAAAGTCTTAACAAACACCTTCTGCTACAAAAATTAATTGTTAATTTTAAATCTACATAGAAATGCTGGTGGAAACCGGACTCACTTTGCTTGTTTGAAGGCAGAAAGGTGGAGGGACCAGAGTTTATGAAAATGACACCACAGAGTGGTGGCACAGAGAAGCTCCAGCTCACATCTGGAAGTGAGCACTGTTCCACCAGCCTCACTGTGTAATCAAGCACAGACTATTTGCACAAAAGAAATTTCATACTGCACTTATGATTGATTTCTTTGGGAGCCTGTGGGAAACATTATTATTTTTCCCCATGGAAGTTATTCCAGGTGTCGTTCCCCTGCTGTCACCTAGCTCAGAACAATTACAACATAATGGTGGTTACCTGCTCACACAAACTGCTTCAAGCAAAGACTCCAAAGCAGCAAGAAAATACCAGAACCTCTGAAACAAATGATTTGACTTCCAAAGCTCTGAATTTGGTTTAGCTATTAATTAACTCAATGACTCTTACAGCACCTTCCTGCTTTGCTTCTCATGTATCAATGTATGAGAGAGTAATGAGGGAAATTTGCTTGTTGATGCATTTATCTAATAGTTCATTATCATCATCAGGGGTCAAAATATTCATCACCCTCATGTAATAGGAAAGGAAAAAAACAAAAACACCTGTAACACCAAATAAATGCTGGCAATTAGTGGCACAAAGATGAAATAACAGGATATACACTGAACCAATTCTTTGTTCCACTCAGACACCTGGGGAGGTATTGTAAACTAGAGCCTAGAAAATTTAAAATAAAGAATAGCACCAATGCTATTAAGTTTGAAATTAGAAGTGTAATTAACTGAGAACAGTCTGTATCATGTCTGGGCTGACTGCATGGATCTGCAGCTCAAACATTTGTCTTAAAACTTCAGGGCAACACTTCCAAACTCTCCCTGCTGCTCTGTATCACTGCGGTCACTGAGGTCCTGCTCATTTGTTTTTGCTTTTTTACCACAACAAATGAGTGGATCCAAAATCAGAATTTACTTCAGAAACTGGCATTACTTATTTGGACACAAAAGTGAATAATTTGCTCTTTTACTTTGTTGTAAAAGTACCTGTAAAAGTGACTGTTCACCTCAGTGTGCTGCTTGAGAACAACTTGTTATTTGGGTATCCAGGACAATCAAAACTCCAATTAATTTCACTTATATCATCTACATCCTCGTTTCCAGGAGTGGTGGAACAAAAAGATTTGCTCACAAACATTCACTTGTGTGAGCCTGTGATGGACAGCACCCACCCATCACAGCACTAGGTACTGAAAACCCCAGAAACAAACAGCAGAGCTGTAAAATACCAGGGGAAAAAAATTAACTGTGATAATCTTTAAATGCTGGAATGCTGCAAATACTGATTTATTTCCATAGAGGGAAAATTCAATATGGAATATAATTCATTAAGAAAATGAAAGTTTTCCATAATCCTCAAGATACAGGCAAAATAATGGAACCAGTAGTGTATCTTCACCAGAATGTTTCAGAAATATTGGTGCTACCTCACTCCCTGCTCAAATTCAAAATAATATTGGCAGTTTACATCCCAAAGATTTGTTTCTTCCTGAAGTATTTTAACCGTTTAGTTAACATAAATTTTAACATGCTGGTTTTTTGCCTACAAAATATTTAGTGCCTAATTTACTTCTGCATATTTCCTAAGTGTTTTATTTCAATATAAAAAGAAACCCAGAGAAATTGGTTTGCTTACACTTGAGAAGCAGAGATCAAAATCTCTTCCCTTCATTCTCCCCAGAATTGTGCCTGCCTCTATTAAGTATTGGGGAAAAGTACTTGAAACAAGCAACAGCAAAGACTTTTTACTGTTGACAAAACTGTCAAGATTTCTTAATTAAAAAAAAAAAAATCAGAATAAAACATATCTTTAACAAAGCTTTCTACATTGGAAACTCACTTCTTACCCTTTAGTGAGCAATTTGTTATAGAGACTTCATGCTCCTTTCTTCTAATTGACACATTTTTTATATCCAGAATGTTTTTCTCCTTCTTTGAATATATCCTGTCAGGCAAAACTTACATGCAAAACAAAATTAATTTGGTTGAAACTCTAATTTGATTCTGTTGATAAAAGAAAAATATTCTGTCAAATGACTCAAACCATTCTGTCAACAAAACCTCCCTGGCTACTTTCAGATTTTTTTCCTGCAGATGCAATTTGGAAAAGAGTGTCTTTGCTTGGAAAATAATTCAAAACTTTAAAACAGGTGTAGGAGCCTCCTGTGCTGAAGTGCTGAACGCCTTTGTGAGCACCTTCAACTCCCTCTGAAGGCCCAAAGTTGTGCATTTTGCAGATTTATATCCTCAGCCATGCCATGAATTACAATGTGCCTGCTCTCAGCCCGTCTCTGGAATTCCCAGCTTTTCTTTCTCCATATCCTACAGAAAGGTTTGTCAGACAAAACACACTCTGCTAATCTGCTGGTGGCTTTAAAATAAAAGCACATTTACAAATGAGATAATGTTATCTGCCTTCCTGATTTTTTGTAAAATTTCACAGTGCCCTTCAGCTTCTCCAGCAAATTGCTGTTCAGGAGAATTAGCTCTGGGCAAAGCAGAAACTCTCTGGTGTTTCAATACAGGGAAATAATTTCACAAAATTGCGCTCACAACAGATTTGGGGAAGCATTATTTATTTATTTATTATCCACTCAGCTTTTACTTCTGCGTCAGAAATTCGGAACTGAGGGGAAATGATAGCAGAGATCAATGTCATGGTCATTTCACAAGCCTGATTGTATTATTGCAAGTGATAATTTTCAGAGGAAGAGTCTGAAAAATGAAGCAAATTCACATCCACTTAGACACAGCCACAGTGGCTGCTCAAAACTCTCATTCAGTAGGAATTTCAATTTCTGGGTTTTTTTTCTTATTTTGAATGCTAAAAGGGATAAGTTTGGAGAAAATCTGAATGTGAGTATTGACTGCACAGTGCACTGGAAATCTGTGCAAGCAACATCTGTAAGAGCCCCAAGGTTCTTCAATTTTTTCATGTCTACAGCATTTCTGTGGCACCAACCTTTAGGTTATGTATGCACCTTACACAGCTTACAAATTATTGTTCAGTTTTTTGAGTTGAGGTGAATATCTGATATTTTTTTACTTTTCCTTATTAGCTCAAAGTATGGCAGATGCAATTCTGGCATGGAGAGGAAATACCAACACAGTTATTTAACTCTGAAAATTAATGCTGCCAGCAAGGGCACCGTGCTCTTCACACCTGCCCTATCACAGGACCCTACACCTCCTATTAATAACCAAAAAAAGAGTTTTATCTTTTAAATGAATGGCTTTTTGATGTTCTTTAAATAATATTTTTAAATGTCCCAAATGATTAGAAAGATAAATAACAGGGACCTCAATCACTCGAATCTGTGGCTTCAGGAATGCAACTGCCTGTACAAACCACATTTATTATAAATATTATAAATATCACTCTCTGGTAAAGCTATTTTTGCCAGCACAATGAACCCTTCAATTAAAAACAAACAAACATGCAAATGAGTCAAAAGAAAAAAGAAAAAAAAAAAAATCTGCTGAGATACCAGCACAATGTAAATCAAAGCTGTGATGAATTCAGTGGAGGAAGGTAAAGATCTGCCCAAATGCATTGAGGAAATCAATCAAAATTGAGTGCTCTTGTTTTCTCACACATCATAATCATATGATTTTAAGATCTGCTGACCTCATGCACTTAATTAATGCACAGGACATGTTTACCCTGGGGAGAGGGGGACGAGAACTGATCAGGAGATGCTGAGGCAGCTCCAGTTTGTCCCTGCAGGCAGAACTCTGCAGGACAGTCCATGGTGAGATATAAAGATATCCCACTCAGGGCAGAACTTTCCTTCAGGGTTTTATCAAATCCCCATGACTCTACAGAAGATGTCAAGATTTTGAAGAAGAACTCACACATCCCATCACAAAGAAAACATTTTGTGTTCTGCCTGCCAGGAGAAGTAGTGGAAATAAATGTTCTGTGGAAGACAGGGCTGGGAAAGGGGAGAGAAGAATGCACAATAATACACAGTAATGCACAATAATGCACAAGAATACACAGTAATGCACAATAATACCCAAGAATTCACAATAATACCCAAGAATTCACAATAATACCCAAGAATACTCAAGAATATCCAGTAATACCCAAGAATACTCAGGATTGCACACTAATGCACACTAATGCATGGGAAATCTGGCAGGAACCCTCTCAGGGATTGGCCCTAAGATGAATTTTTGCACAACTCAAACCAACCTCTGCTTGTGGCCCAGTTCTGAGCAGCTCAGTGACTGCAGTGACATTCTCTGTGACATGAGAGGTGAAAGGTAACAAAACCAAACTCTGATATTTCCTTCATCTCACCTATTCGTTTTATTTCAGGATTCCCTAGAGAATTTTGCCCATGCTTTATAATTTAATAAATCTAGAATTAGCTGCTCCACAGTAATTGATGCAGCTCTCATCTCTTCAATGCATTTATAAAAACATTCTCAAAGTCCATATTAAAAATATTTTTTATTTTAATCAGGCTTTGAGTCCTTTGCTTTGTCTTGTTTTCTCCCTATCATTATCAGCTCCATTAATAATGTATCATCAGGCATTCCCCAGTTTGCAGCACTCAGTGAATTTAGTGCCAGGCCTGTGCTCTAAGTCACTCCTTGCACAACAGCCACATCTATAACTGTGACACTTTTGTCACAGACCAAGGACTGCACTCATGAGGATTTACACCCACACCTTCAGATGGCTCCATTTAAAGATAAGGGATCAAAAAAAGGCAAACATTTCAGTGAAGCAGCCAGAAAATGCACACATCAAGGCTTCCTCGTGTTCCTTGAATTTATGGCTTGATGTTGGTTTTTCTCTCAGTTCAGGTATGCAGAGAAGGGCAAGGAAAAGCAACCTCTCTATTCCTGTGGAAAACTTTTCACAAACCAGAAACTGCTCCAGGGGTTGTGGCAGAGGTCAGGAGCCTGAAGGGAAAATCGCTGAGTTTAGAGTTGGAGGTTTCATGGCCAGACCACGTTACCCTGACCTAGAGGCATGAGCTCACTGGTGAGAGACTGAACACAGCCACAGGTGAAATAAAACCAAACCAAACCTTCAAAAATATGAAGCCTTCCTTTGCCATACAACCCAAATTGCATTTATTCAACTGGCTTTGGAAATAGAACTATCTATTTACAGTGCTGGATAAAACAGGTGCCAGAGTTTTGCCTTTTCAAGCCACCAAAGCTCACGCATCATTTATTTTTGTCCAAGCTGATGGGTGTTTCAAACCCCATTATTATCATCACTGACTCACAGAAAGTGCAGAAAATTAGAATTTTCTATATTTTCCATAATAAATGTTCCATATTTTATTTATGAAGATAATTTGAACACCAAGATAGTCTGTTAATTAAAAATTAAAAAAAAATACCAAACCCTAACAAGAAAATAAATTTTAAAAAAACAACTCAAACAAAAAAAAAAAAAAAAAAAGGAAAAGGAAAGCAATGAGGTAGAAAGAAAGGAAACTTAAAGGAAACACAGAGTTCATTTTACATCATATCAAATCTCTGCTCACTATAATGATTAACTGGATGCAACTCTAAGTCACTTTTTAATCCAGAATACCAGAGCCATACAATTTAATATAATTCCTAACCATGACTTTGTATCATACAGAGCAAGGTATTTCATGCTCTGTAGAGTAAAAAATGTAGGTCAGGACCCACAGGCTATAGTCAAGCCATGCTGCTGTGAGTTTAACATATTATTCTATTGGGAAAATAATGAAACAATTTCATTTTGCCCACATAACCAATGATCTTCAAACATTTCATTTTCTTAAGTGTAAAAGGAGACTTGACTCCTGATTGGTGTGAAAGTCACACTACCAGATGCAAAAAGTTTTCTATAGGAAAGCAAATGGAAAATGTTGAAGTTTTGCTTTGCTTGTAAATGAAAAGATGCTCAAGTGGGTGCAGAAAATTTCCATTTTCTCTGTCCCAGGCTGCTCCAAGCCCCGATGTCCAGCCTGGCCTGGGACATTTCCAGGGATCCAGGGACAGCCACAGCTCCTCTGGGTGCCCTGTGCAGGTCCTCACCTCCCTCCCAGCAAAGAATTTATTCTAATATCTAATCCAAACCTGTTCTCTCTCAGTCAGAAGCATTTTCCCTCATCCTGTCATTACTTGGTCTTGTAAGAAAACAAACAAACAAAAAAGAAAAGAGGGTGGAGCAACAAAATTCAGACAACCCCATGCAGTGGAGTTTATTTGTTAATACATGTGAATATTGCAGCTGTTTGTTGGCCAAAGGACATTTCTGGAATGCTGGAAATATTCTGTATTTTCGTAAGAAGCTCTTGTGGTGTTACCTGCAGTAGCTCACCTCTGTGACAAACATCTCCAACAATAAGCACAGCAAAGCTTGAGGTGGCTCAGTTTGTATGAACCTTGCACTTCAGGAAAATGCTCATTTCTTTTAAAAGCTTTTGCCAGAAAATTGGTGCTGGGGCAGTTAAAGCAGCAAGCCCTGGACTAAATAAGCAGCTTGGACAGGAAGGATGTTGCTCCATCTTGCAGCACACCATTTTAGTCTGGCTCCTCCAGGGATGACAGCTCAAGGGAGAAAACATCCAGAACAGGAAGGTTTTCATGAGAATTAACACTGGGAGCTGCCCATGAAGTTCTGTTTCATTTTCTCCTCTCCCTACCATTTAAATCTGGAAACAGTGAATATTTCCTGTACCTGTGAGGATCTCAGGGGGCACAGATGTGCACAGCCATGTTACAACAGGGGAAATGTTTGAAAGATTTATTTTACACTGTGGCTGCAGCACATTTACACAAAACACCAAATAATAAACAACAACCTCATTTCATCAGCACTCTTTTCTACAGAACAGAATATCCAGGATTAATTCCACTACACCAATACAGAAAGAGAGCAAATAAAATATTGGGTGTGGATTAGTATCCAGTATCTCCAATGCAAAATGCTTCACCAGCCATAGTTAAACTCTGCACTGCAGACAGTTTCAGACCACATAAATCAGTAAAATCTGCCAAAAAACACTGCACACCAACCTGCAGCCTCTTTCACCAAATAAGCTGCTTTTTTGATAGCTCTGACAAAGGGTGTTTGTCAAACTTTTCTTCTTCCTAGCACCCAAAACTGCCCAAAACCTCGTGGATCGTACCATCCTATGGGTCACACAGCTGAGCCATGTAACAGCCACCAGAAAAACGATGAGGCAATAGGGAAATGTTCATTCTAGATGACACATTCATGTCCTGATTCACATTCCTCACCTGAACCAAGCAGAGGCACTGCAATCCAGATAACTCCCTTTGCTGGATGCTCAATTCCATCATCAAATCACCCACTGGTGAGAAAATCCTCTTCAAAACACCTTACACCGGCTTTAATTTCTGATGAAAATATTCACAAAGGAATTGAGGTGTGCAGAGTGAGCCTTGGGAAGAAGGTCTGTCTGAATAGACAGATTAAAAGCTAGGTAGTTCCTTTGTGGTGATAACTATTGAAAAACATAATGGAAAACAGAAACCTGTGTAAATAATAGAGAACAGTTCAGTTGAGTTCAGCATTCATCAATAAGAGATATTTGTCTTTTCTTCTACCCACTGGAGATGAGCTTTAATCAACAGTGGTGAAGATAATCATTGGAAAACAAGTGAGATACTGTAAATGTAAGTAAGAAATGATCAGACAGACAGAAAAGCTTATCCTCTACTTGCTTCACAAAAGGATTTATGATTTAACTAATTTTCAATGTTTATAAGAAATTCCACAGAAAAGAGATTATAGCAGAAAGGAAAAACAATAAAAAAACCAGATGGTTCCACATTCTCTTTTTTTTCATCTGATGGTTAAATTCAGATTCCTTTGGGATTCCAAACTTTCAGGAACAGACTCCTCAGGCAGCATGGGCTGGCTACTTAGGAGACCTTTCCAGATGAAATATAAAAGGTTTTCTTTTGGGTGTTTCAGCCAAATCCTGCCGTGCATCCTGGCCTCAGATGAAGTTAAGCACATTGCTCTTTGGCCATTAAAATGAGCAAGCTTCCCAATCTATCCACTCAGTAATTTAAAGCCACTTCATTACAGCAGTGCCTTTTAAAAAGTAATAATATTATGAGTGCTCCTAGTTAAACTATTAGGTTTGTCCCTTCTTCCAATTAAATTTACTCACTTATGAAGAAGACATGAGCACATCTGAAACTGAAATTATCCTCATCCTAGGAACATTTACACAGTTCCTTTTCTCAGAATGGCTTTTAGCACTTCAACAAGAAAATCTGCTCATGTGAAGATAAAATGGAACATCAGAGCAGCATGAACATGTGCAAGGTCACTGCTCTTCTGGGATTCAAAGCACTGCAAATTATTTGTCTAATGTGCAAAATGCTGAGTTGCTAATGCAAGATTCCTGACACTTTTAGGCAAGGCAAAAGTGGATCTCCAGTTTCCTGAGTCTGTGAGGCACAAACCACAGTCAGGTAACTTAAAAATGTCATTTACATGGACAGCAGTCCTCAGCACATATCCAACGTCCTGACCATTTTATGGACGTGCAAATTTTAAGTTTTAGGAATAAAACACACAGACAAAAAAAAAAAAAGAATCCCACAAAAAACAAACAGACAAACAGAAACAAAAACAACAAAAAACTTTTACAACATTTCACAACAAGTATGCTGATGTGAAAGACACTAAATGACCCAGAAAATTTCTCAGCACTAGTCACAGTAGTAACTAGAAACAAAAAGAGTTACAGAATTCACTTCTGTACTTTGAGCTCCTGTTCAAAATAGCCATTTATTCCCCCAGGAGTGGGGGAAATTCAAACATTAAAAATGCAGGCAGTAACAAATAGAAGAATTCCAATTTTTCAAGAGACAAAAAGCTTCTGCCCTGACTGAATACAGAATTTCATTCAATGTGCTATAAATCAAACACACAGAAGTTTGCCTACATAAAATAAACACTCCATTTTATACTGGTTAACCAAAACTGATGGGTTTGTATCAATATCTGGAATTCAGAGTCAAACACAAAATCAAGTGGGCCCAGGCCTTTGTACTTTGGGCAGTTTACAGAAATGATGATTAGATAGAACTAAAGTACTAAAGTACTAACAAATTAATTGCTTAATTGAAATATATATATAGATATTAATTTTTTTTTTTCTTTCTGGACATGTTAGAATTAAAATATTGGGGAGGTAGAGATGACAGATGTCCAGAAAACTGACTTTGGTGTAGCCTGAAAGTCAACAATAAAATCAGCTGTTGATACAAGCAAGGAAGATGTGCTGACTGCAGATTTGGAGCTGTGTCTATTATTTGTTTGTGCAATTATTGTCTAATGTTATACAGACGCCTATTTTTATAAGCAAAACTGAGATTCTCACCACTCCAATACTCTGATTTACAGGTCCCAGTTATTCTACCGTGGAAAGAAAAAAAATAAACTGACAATCAGTTTATTCCAAGCTGCTCCAATTATGGAGCCACTTGATTTTGAGCATGAAAAGTTGGAATATGATACAAGAAAAGTGCTGGAAAGGAAATGGCTGTTGACAAGCTCCCACTTCTGGGAAATGGGAAACATATCTGCTGTTTTAGGGTGGTGTCTGAAACAGCCACTGGAGCCTCCAGAGCCTTTTCCAGGATTCCAGGGAAATCCTGGAAGGCTCAAACTACTTTCTTTTCTCGGGGGTTTTTATTACAAGACATTCATTCAAATTCAAGCACTCCAATAAACAAGCAGGCAGGCGGAGTCAGTGACAAGTCCTCAAGCTGCTACAAACCACGAGTGTTTAGTATCTCCAAACTGTTAAACACAGCACTAATTCATTCTTTACTGTAATGTCATGATTAATTACTTTTTCTTTTTTCTTTTTTCCTGCTATGAATACCTCTAAAGACTACATGTGCCACAAATTTCTTTATAAATACTTGTGCAACACAGAAAACGGATTTTGAATAAATAGTGCTTCTCTACTTCTGCCCTAAAGTGAGACTTCATTGCAGTGATTTCCCTACCAAAATGCTTTCAATCTGAACCAGCTTTCTGGTCCTAAATGACTGATTTTGCAAAACAGAATTAGCATTAAGCTTACAATTTGAGAGGAACGTGAAAACAGACATGCTGGGCTTTCCAAAAGTCCTTCCAGTCGCTGCAAGGCAGCAAGACAAGCACTTTATTTTTACTGAAAGTGGAAATAAAAACCACAAGTCTCCTTTTAAAAGTCACTGGAGTACAACTGATACACAGAGACATTTTACCTTGAGATTCCTCCTGCCATGGCCACGCCACATTCAGACTGCAGCCAGCTGTCTGACATCCTTCTTTGTGATAGCTCCTCGTGGGGCATCCCTGGAAGTCCAGCTCTCCCACTGCTCCAAGCCATCCTCACCCCCCTCCCTGGCCTTTAATGCACTGCTGTGTCACAGGAGCTGCCAAGGAACTGGAGGAGCCTTCTGGAATGAAGCACAACTCCCCAGGGCTTGTTTACAGATGAACATTGGGTTGGAATAACTCAAGATGTGAATTTAAACCAGCAGAGTACAATCAAGTTGTTTTCTAATTTCATTGTCAGCTGGCTGGAAATAACAATTTGCCTGCAGAAAATTAGTAGGTGTCGTGCAAAAAACTGTGTACACATTGAAGTCACCCTGTAAAACACATCAGGCTATGAGTGGGGGGTGGTACAGGTAGAAAAAGGAGGGAATTGCTTGTTCAGATGGATTTGGACAGGCTGGAGAACCAGGCTGCTTGGGAAGCTCATGGAGCTCAGCACAGGTGGGGCAGAGCTTTCGATCTGGGCTGGAACTGATGCCTTAAATTTCAGCTTTAATATTTCCCAGACTCTGCCCTGGTGTGTGACTCTGAACTTCACACAAAGTGTTCCAGGTTCTCCTCCCAGCTCAGGCACACACAACAATCCTTGTCCAGCCCCAGAACCAAGGACACGCTGCATCTCCAGCCCCAAAAAGTGCAACCAGGGAATTGAGGAGAGAATCTGGGAGGGTGGGACTGCAGAACCTGGGGCTGGAATTGGACAATGAACCCACTGTGGGAATGGAACAGAACTGATAAAAGTGTGAAACTCCTGACTCATCCTGGGTGCAGCCATGGCCAGGCTCTGGCACTGCCCAAGGTGAATCCTGTGCAGGGTTTTAATAAATCCCTGCTTTATTCCTTTAACTCTGTCCCAGAAGAGCTGGTGCAGCAGCACAGGGCAGTGACCTGGAGAACAGCAGGGCGTTCATTGTCCCTCCACTGCTCTGCAGTTCCACACATCTCCATTTTCTCTGCTGGATGCTTTTCCTGTTGGCTCTGTGACCTCTCAGACTGGCTCCATCCTGCTCCCCAGGTTGCTTTCCCTTAAAAACCACTCAGTGACAAAGCACTTGAGTCATTTCCAGCCCTGGGGCCTCTGGAGTCACCCTGAGCTTGGTCATGGCCAGCCCAGACCCAGCAAGGGACAGGTGACACTGTGTCCTCAGATAACCACACAGCAGAAATCAATCCACCAACCTGCAATTTCACTAATTTCACTGACTTCAAATGAAGCTTTTTTTGGAGCATCTCTGAATTCAGCCTTACATTATCAAGGTATATATTCATCCACTACAGAAAGTTTTTACACCCAGGAAATTAACTTAGTCTGGCATCATACTGGAGGTGAAGCTCTAATCATTCTGCTCCTTGCATAATGTGTGGCTGATTACAAAATCCTGATTACATGGGTAAGCAAGAGCTGAGGGCACTGCCTGTGCTCCTGTGCCACTCCTGAGAAGATCTGTAACCATGAGAATCTCTCAGGACTAAAGACAGCAAGGGATGGATGGGTCTGGCTACATTGCATGGGACAAGGACAGAATTTACCTCAATCTTCTTCCTTAAAGGCATTTACAAGAACAGAACTGTGCTTGTGAGAGAGATAGAAAGGGAACACAGGAATGTTGGAAAAAAGTAGAATTTCAAAATCTAATTTCTAGTGTGAAAAGGAGGTGAGGGTTTGTGGCTTTTTTTTCTGTTTTCTCCACTTTCACCCAGAAAGGTTCCTATAGAAAACTCGAATTATAAACAGAATTTTGTTGCACCTGTAAGATTTTCTCTACTTTGGAATTGAAAATTCTGTCAAGACTTGTGTAGTGACTCAGGATCTCAGTTTGATACAGGGGCAATAAAAATTGGGCTGGTTTTCCATATGCTGGGATAAACTTCACACAAGTTTAGATTTGATATAAGAGCTTCTTGAAGTATCACAAAGGTTTATTAATCATCCTTTAACACAATACAGCTGACACAACCAGGGTTCTGATCAGAAAAATGCAAACAGGAACATCTGTATATCCAGAACCCACTGTCTGAATTTCATATTCAACAGGATTTCATAACTTATAAATGTTATCTGATGGATTTTTTGCAAATGGAGGGAGAACCTGCTAGCTCTGATCTGCTGTTTCTTGTGCCAGGGCTGTTCATCATGACAAAAATAATATTTAGTACAGTAAATTATTTACCTTCCAAAAACTTAAAACAAGAACTTCAACAAGAAACTAATCCCACTTCTCACACCTGAAACTGTGAAGCAGACGATTTGGTTAAAAATCTTTTTTTTTTTCAGGAATTTTTAAAAACACACAAGAACATTCTTTTTTCCTGTGTGCCACAGCCACGAAACAGAGCTGCCTGATGTACTTAGCAGAAGAATAGCCAGGAAAAACCACTCCATGGAAACAAGTAGTATTTCTTTTCGAAAGCAGGGGAGGTTTTGTGAAACAGGCAGAATGCAGAGCCAAGTGTGCTGTAGAGCTTTTGTCAGTGCTTATTTCAGATCACCTGAATAGCTCATCACAGCTCTGGCAGTCCCAGGCAGCAGAACTGTTCCAACAGTTTGCTCCCCTCCTTTGTAGCCTGCATTTTGTGCAGTCCACTCTTTCCCAAGTGCAGTTAGTGGATAATAAGTGGAGCTGGGGAAAAGTAACAATGCCTCTTCCCCACCCTGACTCTGTGAGGACAACAATCACACTGGGCCAAATTAGGAACTCTGCCATAAATAGCCCACAAGTCTCACTATTCCAGCTCCTCGGTGCTCTGGCTTTCTTTAATAAATTCAGAAGTTTCCCTCCATTTATGTCAAATGCAATATTTTAAAGGAGCCCTGCACTACAGAGAAGAGCTCCAAAAGAAAAATGTACTTCCCTGTGCAGAGAGGAAAGCTGCCTGGTGCAGCCTGAGCTGTACTTTGATGTAGCTTTATGCTCTCCTCTCTTTCATTTGCCCAAAGTTAACCAACTGATAAACAGAAAAAAAAAATGTATCCAGGAAACCAAAGATTATTCAGCGGGGAGAGCAAATTACAAAACTGTTCTTCGTGCCTGGTAATCACTTAAATCGCAAACCATTAGCAGCAATCACATTGATCTCAGAAAACAACTCCCATCCCCAAGAAGGAGCCAGTGCAATCCCTCAGAACGCAGACTGGTAGCAGGTGCATGATTTAGTGCTGCTAATAAATGATAATTTCAAAGGGCTTCTTAAAAATAGTATTGATGGTCACTTTGCTGTGATGCTTTGAGCACTGAACAAAGCAGGATTTTAACTAAACCACTGCAGGAGCTTTGTGGATAACAAAGGTGTGGGAAGAATTTAGTGTGCGTTCATACTGCAAGGACTTTGAAGAAAATACATTGAGAGATAAAATCTTTCAAGTGCAATTTGTGCACAAATGTTCCAATCTAACAGCACAAAGCACTGGTGATCACACCACTCTTTATGAAAGTGCCAAGATGGATAACCATCCACAGGAATTTCACTTTCACTTCAGAATCTCAAAATCCACAGGACAGAGCCACTGCCATCCATGCCCATGGTACAAAGAGGATTTTCAGGATTGTGAGGAGTGTCCAGTGAGATCCTCCCCAGACCACCTGGAGAAATCCCATTGCTTTGCATTGCAGACTCTTTTGTGTACTTCAAATTGCTGGAAGGATGGATATATGAGGTATCCAGAGATTACTAGAATTTTTAACGTAACATCAAAGTTTTTGTCTCTTCTGTACCTCACCTCTGTTCCTGATGCCAAGAGCATCCATCTCTGCAGTGGGTACCTGTGCAAGTGCTTGAACTTAACAGCAACACACTTGATCAAAAAGGAAAGCGAGAAAATGGGCCTCAGGATAAGCCAACATAAATAACTACAGCTAGAAATGAAAAATGGGAGGGAAAAAAAGGTCAGAAGAAAAAAAAAATCAGCAATAACTGATACAAACCAGTATCTGAAACCAGCTGGAATAACTGCACTGAACACAGCCTCTTCCTTCCTATCTCTTTGTTAAATGCTTTAAATGAAGGTCTGTCCTTCCTGCAGCCCACCAGGCAGAAATGAGCTGACATCATTTAGTAATCCAGTGTTTGAATGCCACATTCAGACACTCATGAGTATAAAAAAATAAAGATATAACACATCAAGTTTGAAAACAATATATTAATCTTTAAGAGTAAAAACATGGAAACAAGTGGCTAAGATGAAAAAAATCCTACAAGTCCATCAATAATAATAATAGGAATCACTGCTTAATTTTGTGCCTTTGACGTTTCTGTTATCTGATCCTGGTCCTAGACTGCTCCACAGAAAACCAGAATTTAATATTAAAGATAAAACCAACAGCCTCCTATAACTGCATTAAGTCAAATTAAATTGGTATTTCTGTTCTTCCTGGTCCACAGCCATTCGTTACAGTGAGCAGCTACAGCATCCATGGCTGAACACGTGGTGTTCATTCTCCAGCCTTTGCAGAGCTGGCACAACAAGCTGCTGACAGAAACAGACACCCAGCAGCTCTGAGATCTGCCCAGAATGTCTGAGCTGGACTGCAGGGAACCCCCAGAGCTCTCCTGAGCAGGAGGAGCAGCCCTCTGGGGAGCCCAGCCCAGCCAGGTGCAGCTCACTCCCCCAGCACCACAATCCCACATTAGGTTTGCCCACGTCCCTGCTGGATCTGTTCAGGAATCTCCTGGCCTGGGGCTCCTTCAATCCCTTTCTAATCCAGCTAAACCCATCTTTTTGTCTGCTATGCCAACAGACTGATGGAGTTTTCTGTGGAGAAACACTTTATGGGGTGTCCCCAGAGGATGTCCCCATCCCTGGGAGTGTCCAAGGCTGGATGGAGCCCTGAGCATCCCATCCATGGCAGGCTGTGAGGCTGTGAACCTCCAGTGCTCTCAACACATCCTTCATCCTGGGTTATCTCCAAATTATTAAAGCAGGTATAGTTGCTAAAAAGGTTGTTTATTATAAAAGTGAATCAGTCTCCAAAGGCACAGTCACAGACAGTAAAGTCCATGCCAAGTTTTAGCACAAAGTCCCAAACAAAACCAGGAGCTGACCCTGGGGGTCCCAGTGTTGCTGCTGGAGCTCCAATCTTCTTCTGGGTGTTGGAGACACTGGCACAGCAATAGCAAAGCAAAATAGAAAAGCAATGGCAAAGCAATGTCAGAAATCACTGACTCTCCCCAACACATAATCTTATACAAGATTCTTCCAACACGCTCACATGTGAACTCAGACCACTACCACTTAACCCATGAGAATTCTGATTTCTTACCACATTAAAATACAAATAAACCACGTATACAATCTATCTTGTTCTATCTGAAAAATGTCAGCAATATTCTCACTGAAGTTCTATTTTATCTAAGCATGATCTCCCAGCGAGCTTCTGGAGCCTGCACTGAGAACATCAATGTGTTTGTTACCTTCACTGGAACTTGTTCTTCTACTCTGGCATCTGCACCTTTTGCTTACTAAAAGCACTACAGCTCTCACTAAAATTTACTTACTGACTTACTAACTTAAACCTAGACCTAAACTCAAATTTATACTTAATCTTCTACCTAAACTCCCATTCTATGTGTGAGTGGATTGACATGTTTCAATCCATCCAAAAGCTCTAATTCAATTCCTGCACTCTGGACTCAGGCAGGCTCTTGTCTCACTGACTCCAACACCAGAGGAGCTGGAACAAGATGAGCACAAAGGTCCCTTCAACCCAAACCATTCTGTGATTTAAACTGATGACTCGCCAGTTTTAATTACATCCTCTAGCTTGATTACTTTGATGAGTAAACCTCCTATTTACTTTACTTGCTGCCTTTATGATTATATAATCCTCATTTTCCCCACTGCTACCTTCTACTCTCCAGAGTGGAGAATTTCAGCCTTTTTAGCCTGTACCTACAAAGAGACTTCCTCCATCCTTGTAATTATTTTATCTGTGATCTTCTATAACCCAACTCTGCTGTGTCCTTCTTGGAACACTCAAGATATGAGCACAAGGTTTTAAATAGCCTTTATCTCTTTCTCAATACTTTTCCTGATAATGCCAAAGACTTTTTTTGAGAACAGGTATTCACTGAGCCAGCGATTTCACAAACTGTTAGCAGTGACTCCTGAGTTCTGCTTTCTGAAATCTGTCAGCATCTTATCAGGTTTAGATAAGAATTTTTTTTTTCTCTCCAGATTCATTACATTAAATTTATCTGCACTGAAACTCATATGGCACTTTTCTGCTCATTCCTTACACTCTGTGTAGTCCTTTTGGCACAGTGTTAGCCTACCCAAAAGAGCCTGTTCATCTGCAGCCTTGGAGCCCTCACTGCATACAAAATCACCACAATTCCATTTCCTGCTTTGCAGTTCAGTCTGTTTCTCTGCTAATTTTTATGAGAGGCACCCACTGAAGTCTTCAGCATTTTCCACAGGTATTGATTAGATGATGTTTGGATTGGAAATTACTTTTGAGCTATCTGCCTGTTACTCCTAAACCCACTGTAACTTGTCCTTAGCTCACATTAAGTGCTGGAAACAACCTCAATATTTTAAACATCATCTCCCAGCTCTCTGTACCTCACACTGCAAAGAGGAATGAAGTGACAAAGACTCAGTCCCAGCAAAAGTGAGGCCTCAAAGAAAACTAAGATTGGGTCAAGGCAGAGTTAAATTGTTTTGCTGAAAATCTAAAGGCCATTGTACCTATCCTGGCATCTCCAATGAGGCAATCAGGCAACATCTGTCAGCCCAAAATTCTCTAAGTACAATTTTTCTTGTTGTTTTCTGGATATTTGAAAAGCTCTACAATGATACATGCATAAAAATAAATAGATACATAATTTTCGAGAGAAACTGCAGATCTTTGAATCAGGTAAGTAGATTGCAGTAATTTCACTCCCTATTTATTTTTCTTCTAGAAATGCATATTCCTTCTTAAAAATTATACAGAAAAGATGATTTCTGAAGTTAAATTTAAAAATATAAAACAAACAAACAAACAAACAAAACAGTATCTTCTCTCTTCCCTGAAAATTTCAGTAAAACACTTTTCACAGACCTGCATGTTCTGGCAAAAGAGTTTAATCTACCTCCCCAGACCCACAAACAGTCACCTATTAGATTAGCAAATAGGTTTAAAAATACAAAAGCAACAAGAGGAAGTTAACACTTCCACAAAATATGTTTACTAACCACAAAGGAAGAACTATTCACAAGAGGGAAATTCATTTTAGAATGCTGAAATTGAATTTCTTTTCCCAGAATCTAATGCACTAAATCACTGAATTGCATTTTGGCTCAGGGCTAAATTGCAGTGCAGGTAGACACTGCAATACTAATTCCAACCTGAAGTGCTGTTCTGAAAATTCTGTAGAGCAGCTAATAATTTTTAAACAGAACTTCCAGAAATGGAGTAAATTCATTTGAATCTCACCTTCCTGCCAGTGGATCTGTGAGCTGATGGACTGATGGAATAAAACCTGAAATGTTCACTGGAATATTTCTAACTGCAGCTGAGACACTGGTGGAGAGTTATGGTCAGGGTAAGTGCAATCAGCTCAGGAGCAGCCTTGGATTTGTGGCCACTGCTGCTCGTGGCCTGGCACCTTCAGCAGCTGTGCAGAGGTGTCACAGCTGGATCAGCCACCGGAGCCACACATCCAGCAGCTCCTGCCAGGGACAGCAGGGGAGGAACCACCTCTGCCACAGGCAATTCCTATCAGCAGTGCTGCCAGGCTTAGGCTCTGCCTCCTCCAGAGCTCTGCTTCCAGGGAATGCTGTGCTTGATGGTGAAGCTCTTTATTCCATGGAGATCACCAGAGCCCTGTGGAAAGGAGCTGGGACCCTGGGAGCTCCCTGGGAAGGAGGTGGCACCATGATTTCTCTGTTCCTTGGGAAGGAGGTGGCACCATGATTTCTGTGCTCCTGCACACTGCTACAGGCAGGCTGTCTAATCAATCACCAGGGCAAAAAGCACTTACCAGTCCTTGCCTGACTTCTAGTTTTTATATCAATTTTGGCCATCCCTGCAGGCACTGAGAGAATCACAGACCCACTCTTGGGACTTGGAAAGGACTTGTAAAACCAGCAAGTCCAAATGTTAACCAGCACTGCCAAGTCCAGCACAAACCACATCCCCAGGTAGCACATCCACACATCTTTTAAAATTAAACACCCTCAGGGGTGGTGACTGCCTGGGCTGCCTGTGCTAGGGACTGACACCTCCTTCCATGAAATAATTTTTCCTCAGATCCAAACTGAATTCCAATCCAATCTGAAATCCCTGATGCAACCTGAAGCTGTTTCCCCTTGACTCATTACCTGAGAGGAGAGTCTGACCCTCACTTCCCCACAACCTCCGGCCAGCTGCAGAAATGTTTGCTGTTGTCTTTCAATTAGAATTATACAATTACCCAAAACTACCAAGACTGAAGTGAGCCACAGTTCAGATCCTTAGATTTGGGTTCCCACTGACTCCAGTGTGAATTGGTAAGAGGGAATTTTCAGATTGTTGTTATGCCTGCTGTTAACTCATTGCCAGAGACAAATGCCAGGCAAAGTAGATGAAGAATACTCTTGCAGAAGCAGAAAAAAATTGCCCCCATGCTTGAGAGAAAAGAGCCTCCAGGCGCTGATAAAGTAGAGCTTAGTTCCCACTTTTGTTTTGGAAAGATTGTAGGGGTTTAGATGGATATTTTCATTGGGCAAAACTCGAGGCTTGATCAACACCAAAAAAAGACTGATACATGAAACAGGACTCACAGTACTAAGCCTCTGAAATGTGGTTTAAAGCTACTCCTCTTTCCCTTGTAGATTTTTCTATAATTTTTAATTAGACTTTGAACTAGACATGGGCCTTTTTGATATTTTCCACTTTGGCTTTCTTTATTTAACTTTATATTCATGACAGGAGTACATAAAGCAAATTAAAGAAGTTAACAATGATGAAAACAGTGGAAGAAAACATTATTTATAAAGCTATAAAGTTCCATACAAACCCTTCCCATCTTACTGTAGAAGGTGATATTTTATCTTTAAGAAGTGTTAGCTGTATCAAACATTTACTGCTTCATGGATAGGATTTTATAGCCAGCTTTATTAGAAGGGTAAATGAGTTGCACTGATGGGCTGGTTGACTTAAGAGGAAAAAGAAAATATTCCCCTAAAATCTAGGCAAAGAAAATGAATCATAAATAAAGAGAGCAAATATTCAAGTGGTAATCTCTAAAAATGAAAGTACATAAAAATGTTCTATTTGTATGAAAATGAAAATTCTGTGTTCGACAGCTGGAGCTTGCAGGAAAGTCAAGGGAACTCCCGTTAGGCAGAGGGGAGCCTGAAGGATCAGGATTCCCAGAGCCAAGGCAGCACAGCCATGTCACCAGCTCTGCTCCCTGCCTGGATTATATCCCTCCAGGAACAGCTAGGCAGCACCTTGCCCAGAGGTTTCCACTCAAAAAAGAAAAAAACAAAAGTAAAACTGCACACATTCCATATCTGACACACACACGTGTTCATCACACTGACACTGGTTCTGAGGAGTGGTTTATATTCCCTCAGGAGTGAGAAATATTGTCTGCTGGGTTTGTTTTTTGTTGGTTTTTTTTTTTTCAGTAGAGGTGGGAGAGTGAGGCTCAGGGGCCCTGATCAGGAATGTCAGGAGCAGAGCTGGGATCAAAGCTGCTCTGATGACACCTGATCCCTGTGCACAAGTCAAAGAGCACCAGCAGCACCACAGACTAGCTGGCCATGAGATCATTAATTAGCGCTAGATAGCTACCCAGACCTCATCTGAGGCTATTAGAAGATGGAAAACACACGATTAATGCCCATCTTTGTTACCACAAAGTTTGCATCCCTGTTAAATCTCATTACTAAAATCAGACAAGGGACAGGAAAAGGACGACTGCAGAAAACCCAATCAGAGGAAGAAAAAAAAAAATCACATTTCCATTGTAAAGCACATACTCTCTCCAGCTGTCTTCCCTTCTGTGGTGCTAAAGTGTGACAGCACAAGGCTCCCCATGTTTGGAGAAAAAAGCAAAGTGAAGGATTCGCTTCAAAAGATCCCAATTGTGCTTGGAGAAAAATATGCATGGAGGAGGCTAAGGAGAAGACTTCATAAAATTATTCAGAGACTGATTTAATCCCTTCAGAATAAGTACATCAAATAATCTCTTGATTATGAAGACAGAAAGAGGAAGGCAATTTCTCTCAAGATAAAAGTTAGTTTTAATAATGTTCTTCCTCCTCAAGAGGAAAACACACTTTTACCTGAAATAAAGAATTAGACTGTTAACAAAAAGGGGAAGGGACATAAAATAAAGAACTGAACCAATCTAAATATTCCTAGAAATGCAGCACAAAAAGTAGGAAAAGCTATTTTACATGTTGCAAGACTCTTGTAACCTTGACTTGAAAGTTAATGAGCTCGTAATAGTGGAGTTATTCTTAAAACACAAAAAAAGACACAGCCCCTGCATGGATCACTTGTGTCACTCTTGCTTCCCATGCTGGGACCAAATGCTCGGCAGAATTAGTTTCACAACACAGTAATTCATAAGGCAGACAGCCCAACTGTGATCCATCTCTTGTGCAGCAATCATTTCAAAAGTCAGAGCACTCTGCTGTGACGTAACTCAGGAAACTGATGTTCCCCAAATCCATTGCAGGAGAGACATTAGCATTGCAGTTGGGGAGTTAGTTTTGAATTTGCAAAGCACAGAGTTTGTTCTGAGTGCTAGAAGCCACTCCTAATGAGCAAGCAATGGAAATCGAGCTGAACAGCTCCATGGACTCCAGAAATTCACATTCCTCCTCCCCTCCCTGAGCACTGCTTCATAAGCAACTGCACTGTAATGTTTCTTGTTAGGCAGACAGCTGAAAATTAGAATTGTGGGAGAATTGATTGATGACCTGGGCTCCCACAGCCCTTTCAAAGAAATATATTCCATTTCCATTTCAAAATATGTTTATTATGAATTATTGGTTTGTCATTGGACCTGATGAAAGTAAATTTACATGAGCAACTCAGACCTCTGCAAGGGAAAACACTTTCATCAGGTAACCTTTTCCTCAGTGTTTTCCATACTTGATGGGAACAGACAAGCTGCCTGGGATTTTATTCTTTGCATACAGAACTAGTTTATTGATTGAGCAATGCTTCCTTCTTTGGAAGCCACTTACTCAAAGTCTAAAAATGCTGTGACCTCAACCCCTTCTTCTCACAATAAATCCTTAACACCAGTGTCTCAGGTAAAGCTTTACCTTTGTGCAAAAGGATGAAAAACCACCCGAATATCAGATCACAAGAAACATCTTTTCCAAGACTTCCTTATAAAAAGAAAATTTACATCATAATGGTCATTCAAGAATAATCTGGTGGAAAAATTTGGGTAAAATACTCCTCAATTTACAGAACTGCAGTTTTCTAAGCAGCTCTAATCTGAGGTTTGAAAATACTCTTCAACTTACAGAATTTCAGTTTTCTAAGCAGCTCTAGTGTGAGGTTTGCTGCCCAAATCCACCAGAAGAAGAGAGAACAGATCCTGATGGGTGACACCATCACCCCAGGGCTGAACCCAAGCATGTTCCCTGGAGCAGCGTCCCCTCCTGCACAGCCCAGCTGCCACACTGCCTGTGCTGGGGAAACTGTCACACAGAGCGTGCCTTTTGTCACCACAGCTCAGCCACCCAACAAGCACTGTGTCATTTCATCAACACAACAGGAGGAGGCTGTAGAAATGTTTTCCCCTCTCTTACATAGCACTGGATAAGCAGGCAGGAGGAGGTTTTTTATTTTATTTTTTAAGCAGCCACAGTTATCACTGTCCCTCTTCACAGGGACTCAGAGGGACATTCAGTGGCAGGGAGGGAACATTTCACACGCAAGAGCCCCTCAGCCATCATCTCAAACCCCCTCAGATTCCTGGCACCAGTTGTTAAATCAGTTTGGCCAACACAGATCTCATTTGAAGTAGAGATCCTTCCTTGCCAGAGTGTGATGAAATGATTTCGAGGCCTGTGGCAAATGATAAATTAGATTGCAATTAAAAGCATGCAGGAATCAGTAAAATGCTCCCTATCGAGAAATTAAAGGAGCCTCTGAAGTCTGAGGTGACTGCACAGGATTGGAGACAAGCACTGACCCATCCCCATTCTCCTGACTTTTAACTCAGGCTTCTGCAAACTCCCCATTCTCCTCCTGGTGACTGTGATATCCAGAGATCTTAAAAAATAAAACAGTACTTTTGGAACCTGAAGGATCCCAGCTCTGAACCTAGCATCTGGCTGAACTGGGCTTTTACTTATCTAAAAATGGGACAACTTCCTGGATTTCTGATATTTCCTGACAATCCCAGACAGAAAACAAACTCACTTTATCTCCCAGTAGTGTTCAAAGTCATTCCATCTATTAAAATTGTAGATAAACAGTGTCTACAGAAATCTCATCTAAAAAATTAAATAGAATTAAAGTAGAAATACTAACTATTACTTTTTTTTTTTTTTTTTTTTTTTTTAATGGAAACTAGTCTGGAACACTCCTGGACAGCATGCATCTAGCTTACAGGAGCAGCAGCAGTATCTGAGCTCCTAGAAGCAGATCTTTTCTAAAGAGTTAATTAGGATTTTCATGAAATTAGGGTTGCATATTATAGTTTCTGCTTGGAGATGATTTGCTTAAGCACACACTAGAGGATAGCCAAGGCAAAGAACTGCTTTGAGAGAGCTACTAAATGGTCCAGTAATAGTCTGAACACTGGCAAAGTGGACATGAGGTACAGCAAACAGGGAAACACTCATTCCACAGACAGCATGACTTTAATTTGGAACAGAATTTCTGAGATGGAAGGAATATGTGTCTTTATTCACTGGCAAACAGCTGCTCTCAATTAGCTTAATAAATGTGCAAAGTCCTCCTCTCTCCATTACAGCGTAAGTTTTTAGATTGATATTTCATGGGAATTCTGCACCATTCCTGAAGTTACTGAATTCTGCTTCTCTTTCCTCACTTTGTTCAGTGCAGGCTGCATGGTCTCAAACTTCTCCCAGACAAAGCCAAACTCACACTCAGGAAGTCACAGGGAAAAAGGGATGGGAAAAACTGGTGATCAGCAAGGTAGGCATAATTTCCTAATTCTTTAATTGTTCATCTGATTTAAAGCACATTCCTATAGATGCTGGCAGGTTTGGTTCAGTTCTCTCTATAGTGCAGGCAAAGATTGGAATGCAATATTTTGTCTGGCTTTGCATTATTATGTACCATTGACATGCTGGATTCCAGCTCCTTCTCTCATGGGTTTCTGGCCAGACAGTGCCAGTAATCTGATTTACTCCAGAGGGTGATTTGTAGATATCTAATCTCATTTCTGTAAAACCTGAGTGGTGTGTAATTCTATCTTCTGTGCTGGATGCTTGTAAATGTACAACTAACGTGATATTCCATACCTGCTGAAATCTCTGAATACATTGCATTAAAACTACCTGTTCATTAGAGCAGAGTTCAAACAACTGTGCTCCCTGCTCTACCCTGTCATCATTCATCTGGCACAGAAGCACAGAAATTAAACCTAAATCTACAGCATTAAGAAATAGTAGAAAAACACTGAATAAAACATAGTGTTCAAAAGAAACTGTTAGATAACTGCATGAATTGCAGGTTTTTGTTGTGCTGTTTCTCTGCCTCTAATCAAGGGTAGTTAAAGGTAGAAGTCAACCAGAAAGGCTCATAAATTGAGAAAGGAAACATTTCCATCCCTTCATCTACAACTTTGCATATCTCATATCTGTAATATGTCCTTATGAGGCTCCCAGCAACACAAGATTCTAAAACTTAGGCTTGATTTCAGTTCAGGTGTCAGTCTCAACAAACAGGTTTGTCTCTAGATGTACACAGGGCTGCAGTGAGCCACAGGGTGATGCAGAAGCAAAAGGGATTTGATATCCCTGAGAACACTATCAGCAGAAACAAGAAAGCACAATTTGCCTCTCTGTTTTGGGCTTTTTTAGTACAGCTATTAGACAGATTTATTGATGGCATGTGTGATTATTTCAGCAGGAATGGGAGGCAGCCGTGGATCAGCACCCACAGCTCATTTCCCAGCACATCCCTCTCTGAGGGACAGTGCCACACAAAGAGAGGGCAGTGCCCAAACACAGAATCCCCTGCTCATCCTGTCACAGGTAAGAGCATCAATCTCCTCCCCATGTGTGCCCAGGTGTTTGTTTGCTTTGAGTGTACAAAGCAGCACTGCCACAATCACCATCTGCCACTTCACCAAGGCACAGATGCAGCTGCTGGTTTTGCTTTTTTTATTTTGGTTTGCAACCTTTGCTCCTGGATGTCATGCAACAAAATGTAAACTATTACTAAGCTTTCCAAGGTTTTCCAAGGCACAGTGAGCAAGTTTTATTTTAAAGGAAGCCTCAATCTTTGATGGTAAAACTTCAGTCCCCAAGTAAACTCTGCAACTCAAGTGTCTCCATATAAAAGACACTGATGGTGGGACATGAATAATAAAAAGAACAAGTACAGAAATTATCTGATATTACCAAAAGGTGAAAGCATAAGAAATCAAAGAATTTATAATTTGGGCTTCTTTTATATGTAAGTGACATCAATGAATTGAATTATTTAATTTAGATCACCTTTCTGCAATCTGAACAGCAGCTGTCTGGAACAGGTTCCCAGTGAAACAAAAGGATGGTTTTGGGGAAAAAAAAGTTGTGTGAAAGTTGTAGCAGTGACCTGTGCTCTGTCTTTGATAAACATAACATTCACAAGTGAAGAGAATAACTGTGATACTTCAAAACACCTTTTTCATCATCCCAGTGTTTGGCAGAGACATGAATTAAAAAGAGGCACCTTGTCTGGCTGTCTTAAAAACTCATACACATCTATCCATTCCAATCATGAGGAAGGTGAGAATAACAGTCATTTCATTTTAAGTGGCTCTACTCATAACAGATTTCTTCTGACAAAAATTTCCTTTAGAAAGAATGGAGAATTTGTCCCAAGGGAAAAAATTTAGACATCCACCACAGTACCAGCTTCATTTTCATCTCCAATCTACACCCCTCAGGTACCCCAACCCATTCATTTCCTTCCTATATAAACATTTATGTAGTACATCTCTCTCATAAATGAAATCCCAAAGCAATGATGAGCTTGTTATAAGAACAACTTGATAAAGATTATTATTCTGCAAGGATCCAGGCAGCAAAATAAAACCATCTTAAAGGCAGCATTTGGCAGGGGCTATCAAATCCAGCTTGTTACACAGAGTTACCAGCGTTTATAAAAGTGCACTCTAATTAAGGTAAATGAGGTAGCAAGAACACAGTGACATTGGTAACTTAATGACCCATAGCCAAATTATTTAAAACTTCTTTGAAGTTCAACTTAATTGTAATAGATATAATATGGAGGAATTTTTAAAAGCCCTGGATGCCTTGCAGAGTAACCTTAATGATCTTTTTCTCCTCTCCCTGCTATTCTTGGTGTGTGTGTGCATGTGTTTAGAATACTGCTCCCAATGCTGGTGTTTAGTATGGAAGTGAATTCCAGTTTACAGCTGGTGCCATCCACGCACTAAAATGACATCCATGCTCCCCAGAACCATCACTGTGCCATATTTTAAACTAATAAGGTACAGCAACTTGGCAGTTATTATGAGAAAACTGGGTTTTCACCAGGTTTCCATTCTGTCAAATGAGATTTTGTCCATGCAAAGAAAAATATTTTTCCATAATCTAAAGACATTTTCTAAAAAAAAAAAAATTAAAAAGTTCTAAATACAAAGCACGTAAAAAAACACTTTAAATTAATTACCAACAGAACTGTATTTTGCCTGGTTCTAGAAAGCAATCTCAGAAGCACCACAGTGTACTGAGGGCTTCCAAGCACAACAAAAGCCATTAAAAAAAAACAAGCTTTACTGCAAACAGCAAGTTTAAGTTTCTCTGGAGATGGAGAGTGAAATCCAACATACTTTATTTTCCTTAGCTGAATTATGAGTGCATTGTTTTCATCTACAAAGTGAGACCTGATGCCTAATATGAATTTGTTATAAAGCAGAAATAGGAAGAACATTTTTTTCCCAATTATTTGATTATGAGTTCCAGGAGGAGAATTCCTTCCTACACACTGCAGAACCCTCAGATCTGTTTAAGAGCATTGTACAAATCACAGAAGAGATTTGGAACACTCAGGAAATATGTGCATGCTGTATTTCCAGAGAGGTTATCAGAGAGGAAGGAGACAATCAAAATCACATTTACAGCAAGCAGAACACACGTGGAAAAAACCCAAAAACTTCAAACAGCTCAGCCTTGTGGTGCCTGACAGCAAGTTCCTCCATGAATGGAAGTTTGTTAATCACCAATCCCAGGGCTAGAGAAGGGACAGGACTCCTGAATAACTTCGGAATTACCTTTATTTTGCACAGATCAATAAGATTCACTGCTGTTCACAAAATCCCTCTGTTCACATCACCATCCACTTCCAAGTGAAGAAACCAGTGTCAGTGCTTTGTAACTTCCCCTCATGGTTGGGAGATGATTTATGAGATCTCTGCATTTCAAACCAGCCCCAGCCTCAGCCTCAGCGTGCCAAGCACAGGGGCAGAGGAGGCTGAGCTTTAATTCTGAGCTCAGGCCTGTCCTGCCAAGCTGAGTTCTGGGGCTCAGAAAGATTCCACATTTCACAAGTTACCAATTCCATCTCTGCCACACTGCAGCATTTTCATGCTCTGCTTTGTTAATAAAACATCTCTTTCCCCTCTCTCATTTGGAGGCTTCTTGAAGCATCTCTATTTTATTTCTCATCGTGTTTATTCCTGACTAACCTCAACACAGCTCAAATCCTCAATACTGCACAACAATTTTTCCCCTCAGTAGCATTGCTTTAGAGCTGACCAGTGGATTATGGGACAAAAGTACTTCTAGTGGAGGACTCCCTGGAGCAGCAGGCCAGGACTGTTTAAAAATCCATCATATTGCTTTAATTTTCCATAACCTGCTCCAACTACAGTCAAATTTCACTAACTTTGCTTAGATCATCTAACTACTGGTTAGATTTTATTTTCTTCTGACACCTCGACAGATTATTATTCCAGAGCTGTCTTTAATTACCATTATTTTCTTGCATGAGAGAGTGTATTTTAATTTCCTCTGAAACAGTCACATCCTAGAAGCACAATCTAGGAGCAGAAGCATGTGCAGTGAGGAGAGAGCAGTCCAGAGTGAGGCCAGGCTGTAAAACATCAGAGCTCTGCATTTGTGCACGGGTCACTGGAGCTCCCATTGCCCAATTATCACATATTTACTAATGCCAGCTAAAATGGAATTAGGTTGGATTTGCTTACTTACACTGTTAATCATATTTTCTTCAGCCACACAGACAGATTACTAAACTGAGCCTTTTAAAGTGTATGTTTGATTAGAAATACATAACAAATCCTGGGGGAAGTGGCATTTCCAGGCAGCCCTTGGGAGGTTCCAGTCCCTGCCACTGTCACAGTCTGGACTAACAGGAAATCACAAAGCGGGGCTCTGATCTCTGTGCAGCTCCCAGGCTTTTATTTTATACACAAAGAGCAACATTTCCATGGACTGATACAACTTTTCAACTACAGCTATTATTGTTAAATTTTTTAAAATTGGGAAAAAAATTATATATATATATATAAATCCTTTATATAGGCCAAAGTAACAGCAAACATGGTGAATGTATTTTAGTTCACCCACTTGTTGCTTTTCTTTTGCAGAACACCTGGCCAAATCTATCCTAAATTCAGTATTATCTCCATGATGATTCTGGAGTGTCCCCTGTTTAAATTTCTCTCAGAATCTGGATGCAACAAATGAAATATTCCCTTTGCTCTCCTCCTCACCCCATCAGCCTATGATGGTTTTAGCTCCAAGTTTGACATGGATGTTTTCAATGCTATTTGCAGATTAATGCCAACAGGAAATCTGTGCTGCATTTAGCAGAAACACAAAGCAATAAAAAGGCAAAAGCAGCCCTGCTGTGACAGTGGTTGGGATTTTTACATTTTAACCACACAGATTCTCAATCCTTTCTCAGTGAACTGAGCAAGATAACAGGTATTTACCAGCCATCTCACCAATGTCTTTTCCCTTGATCAAACCAAGGGAATTTTCTAAAACGCCTCAAATGGAGGCACGATGCTTTTTGAGAGCTACTGCTGGAATTCTGTAGAGACAAAGCACTTTCTGTACAGAGAGCCTTGTCATTAGAGGTGAAACACAGGACAAGCTAACAACAAGTTGGGATTTCTGAGACAAAAACAAGCTCCAAACTCCTGGAAACAACTCAGGGATTATTTTCCATTTGCAGTTTCAGTGCAGATGGGAGCTGCTGGCGTGCTAGAATGGCCTCATCCTCTTCTTAGATATTTCAATGTTATTTAAGGTGCAACTACAGAAAGGAGGATTTGCCTTTTAGAGAATTCCCGCTGCAGTGCAGACAGCTTTGTCTTTTGACAGTTTGTATTTTAACAGGAAGAAGCCCTCTCATGAAACTCAAAGTTTCCTGTAGTAATGAGTGGGAACACAAGACTGGTTTGGTCCATTAAGGAACTGAATGTAAATAAAGGCACTGGAGCTCTTATTTCTCAGATCCCAAACAGTCATTAGATAAGGATGCTGAAATCCATTAATATTAATTTATAGCAAGTGTTGGAAAATGATACAATCTAGGAGATATGAATGTTATGGCAAAAAAAAAAAAAAAAAAGCATTGGTACTGAAACAGAACTGAATTGAGGATTTGGGGAATTTGATGTCTGTACACAGTGACCAAAATCAGAATTTTCTATAATTAAGAAAGATTCCATTGCACTTAAACATTTGCTATTCCACAGAGAAAGTTACAGTGCATCCAACATATCATGGTGGTTTTAGAAAACACTGAAATACTCAATACTATCATTGTGGAATCACTCACAGGCTTTTTTGAAATGTTTCTTTTGACTGAGGTTAAATGACATTAGGTAAGACCCATGAAAAACAGTGACAAAAACTGAATAGCCCAAGTTTTTGAAAGAAGCATTTACACCACAACTGTTTCCTCAATCTACCTGTTCTGTCCTGAAATCCCACAGTGACCAAACAAAAAAAAACCAAGGCAGAGCTGCTGTGAACTTGGGCAGTGCCTTTCCCATTTATTCCTTTTCCACAGCAGAGGGGAGCAAAGGGCTGAATGAAAGGCAGGGAGCATTAGGGGTGACACTGGTGCATTTGCACTCTGATTTCCAACATCACACTGAACCTATTCCTGCTTGAAAACTCTCACTTTGGAATACTCAGGGGATTTGTTCTTATTTTCCTGAGCTGGCATGAGTCAGTGTTATTTGTTAGGGCTGAAATGCTCTCTGTGGTAAAATCTTTCAGAATTTCAAAGAGTAAATTAAAATTTATTTCATATTCCTTAATCCAGCAACTTAATCTGCCTCATTATTCACTTTGTTCTGCAATACCTGCTGGATTTTTTAAATTATTTTTCTTTAAAATATCATTTTAAAATTCTAATATCCTTTTTTATGACATGTCTCTGCAGCCAACATGTTCTGGTCATTGACAGCAAAAACATTTAGGACCATTTTTTAATTTTTAATTTCAACTGAACTGAATGCCAAAGCAATCTTTAGGCTGTTTCTACAGTAGGAACCAGCAAAAAATGTAAAAAAAAAAAATCAGAGTTCACAGACAAACCCACATGGATAACTAAAACAAAAACAGTAGAATGTAATCAATGCTTATTAACTTTCATAAAGGATCTAGAGACTTTTTGCTTTAAATTTGTTTTACACTGACATTATAATTGGTTTCATTAGTCTTGAAAATTGTCGCTGCAAGTCAGACAGGCTGACTGCCTGGCTCCTGCAGTTAGAAAATAGCATTAGAAAAATGCTAATTGTTAAATGAAATTTCAGGCTAAAATATCCGACATTGAAACACATTGCACTTCAAACACACAGACAGAGCTGCAGAGCAGGCAAGCAGAACGGGGGTTTCAAAATGCAAACTCAAACCCAAATTAAAATGGAAAATGGGCAATATTGCAACTTTTAAGGTTGAGGCTGAAGAAACACATCCACAATATATGCAGGAAACACTACAGCTTCTAATAAAATCATTCACTGAAGAAACAAACCCTCCATGCTCTGCTGAACAGTTACTTTGCACTTCTCTGCTTTTCTACAATTTACAAGAAATAATACACAGCACAAATCTCCAGGAAAACTTTTTGATTATTGATAAAGAGATGTATTGTGAAACGGTAGGAGCATGGAAAAGGCTTTTTTAATAAGTTTTGCTTAACTTTGTAGTGAGAAGTTCCAGCCATGCCTTCTTATAAGGCAAATAATTTATTGGGAGCAACGAAGGAGGAAGCAATAATGAGACCTAACTTTAATAAATTATTTGGATTAGGTCTTTCTTAGGCAGAGATTTACATCTTCATAGATTGCTGCTATTTTATTAAATACTTAGGCATTCAAGTTTTCCTCTATTTATCATCATTTTTCCCCAGTACTTCCCCATTAAGACATTACAAGTTGGGAATGTCTGGGGAAAAAGTAAAATCCTCTGACACATGATGGGCCCTCTAAAATGAGCTTTTTCACCTGATTACTCCTTTGAAGCTTCTTTAGAAGCTTCAATACAAAATTCATACAAAATTCCTGTACAGCATCCTCACACAGGCATTGCAAAGCTGAGAGAGAACTATCTCTAAGTGAAATCCAAACCAGAATAAATGTAAAGAAATCAGGTCTTTATAAACCACTGAAATCTGTCATTTACTCAGTTCTTCAGTCTCATCTAAGAGGGAAAAAAAAGAAGAGTGGAGGAGGCAGCCTCCTCTCTCTCACATGGAGAAAAATGCATGGTAGCCAAGAAAAACTTCACAGGTCTGCAAAGCTGCTTCACAAAACTTGCCAGACTTTCAGAGCTCAGCTCCAAGTTCCAGATGTGAATGCCATGACAGCCTTGGCTAAAAGTTGACATTCAAAAATCTGCAGAGATGGGGTTTATTAGGGATGAAACCTAGAAAGCAGCAGGGGAAATCAGTGAAGGAAACAGGGTTCCTTACTCCTCCTCCCTTGGAAATGTCTTAGCAAACAGCAGAGAGGAGCATTGCAGTGAGCCCCATCCTGCCAGAACATTCCTGCACAGCCCCAGCTCCTCTGGATCTGCCAGCACAGACACAGCGTCACCAACTGCAGGATCATCAGAAAACCAGAGGTGGGAAAAACACAAATTTCCTTGATGTTGATCAGAAAACTCCATCTGGAGACAATAAGGACATTGCTCACTCAAGGTGACAATTCCCTGCTTTTCCCAAGCCCCCAAACATGCCCCAGAGATTCTGCTTGGTCCATCTGAGACGGGAAAGAAGAGCTGAGGTTACACTGGGAGATGGAACTTCTCACTCTGCTCTCAAGGAACAACAGACAAGATGAACTCCTCACAGAACCCAAATGGGAGGGGAAACTGGATTTGGAGCCTGAGATTCTGGCAAAGCTTAGAGCAGCTCTCAAAAGCTGCAGCCAAGGATGTGCCCCGTGCTCAGGGACTGAGCCTGGTGCCTCCTGCACAGGCAGGGCCAGCTCCAGGAGAAAAGGGAGAGCTCAGGGCTGGGATGTCCCCCCTCAGCACCCTGCAGGGACAGGGACCTGCACCCATCAGCCTTCAAAGACCCTGCCAGGGCAGGGAGGTGGCATCAGCACTGTGATAATTGATAAAATATTCATATTAATCATAAAAGTATTGGAGTTTATATAAACCAAAATACAAAGGTCTGAAGTGAAGCATGGGCCCTTGATGGAGGAAAATCATTGTTTTAAATCCCCTGTTATGAATATTATGTTTCTAAATAACTTATATCAACTACCAGTTTGTAAAATCAGACTTTCCAATAGTCTGATTGATTTTGCAAAATCAGACTTCCTGCCTTTGTTTTATCAATGCCTGCCTATCTACAAGACCAGAACTTCCTGATTTCTGGTGGTTTTATCCACCCAGACCAGATGGTATCTATGGCACTGACTCCCAGAGACTTTATGGATGTTTATTTCGGCCACCACTGCTTGCCTGGCAAAATTAATGACAGCAAGAAAACAAAAATTATTGATTACCACGAGGGAGCACACTAGAAGAAGAAGCTGCAAACCGAGATCTGACAGAGCATGGAGTGGGCAGTGACCCCTCACACCTCCGTCTATATAAAACAAAGCAATCTAAATTTTGCTACAAATGGAGACTTTTTTTTCTCATTCATTACAGAACCCTGCAGTCACCTCCTGTGTTCTGTCACTGCTGCTGCCCAGCTGCCACCACCTCTGAGTGACAGGATGGCATCAGGCTTTGGGGTGGAGATTCTGCTCCTCAAAGCAGAGATCTGTGCTCTGGAAGCTGCCCCAGGTGAGGAGGAATTGTGCACACACAGATGCACTGAGCTGCTCCAAACTGCTGAGCATGCATTTATCTGCTGGGAAAAGCTCTGGAGCAGCAGCACCTCTGACACTTCTGTAATAGTCTGTGTTCAAAAGATCACAAAGAAATTCCCATTTATGTGCTATGTAACAATAATGCTGCAAGATGCTGAATTTCTCCATATGCTCTGTAAGAGATAACAATTACAAATGCTATTTTCTCTTGTAAGGCTAATGTAGTTTTTAAAATAGTGTTTATGTATAACTACAAGATATGTTTTCCTGCAAGTGCTCAGATAGCTACTGGAGACAAAAATTGGTTTTGCTTATTCCAGGATCCCCATTAAAAATAAAAAAAAAGCCATCAACAGACCATTATGCTGTGCAAAAGAACCACTCTCTTTTTTTCTGTCTAGCCTTAAGAAAGTTGTAACAGCTTTGTTATATCAAAGTTCAGCAGCACCACAGAGTTTGCAGAACTGGAGTCTCTCCTACAGCCTATGAAGTCTGAAAGAGACACTGGAATTTTAGCACAGTCCCCTCCCTACAGGACACTTGTCTCTAACAAAACATCTTTTCCTTCCACTGTCACCTTTGACAGATACTGCTGGTACATCTAAAATCAGCTGACAATGCATTAAAAATCTGACATTTCCTTAATCAATTACTTGCTAAATGACTTCATAACTTGCATACATAGTGTTAGATGGGGAAAAAAAGAAAAGTTTGAATTCTATCATGGGATTAATGGCAGCAGGCAGGAGGATCTTGCAGGGATTGCAAAAACTTTTAGAGTAATTCAAGTGGTTTAAGTTTTAAAGTACCTGACTAGAATAGTGTGATAATTCTAAAATTGGTAATTTAGGCACACTAAAGATTACTAACAAACAACACTCTCTCCTCTGGATTATTAATCCAGAATATTCTTCGTTTTAAATGATTCAGTTCTAGCATTCCTACCCAAGCTGGCTGCTCTCCGTGTGCTTTCGTACTTTGATAATCCTTTTTTGATAATCCTGGCATAACTCAAGCAGGACTTAGGAAGACACGAAGTGTTAAGGGTGAGAGGAAATCAGTTTGAGACTTCACACAGGGAACAGCTGACTGGATTCTATTTGTGTAGAAAACAATAAATCCAATTTTCTCTCTCAGAGGTAGCACTGAAGTCTGATGAAGCTGCTGCTGGAGTCGAAGCAGCTCAGAGCAAAGCTGTGTGAGTTGGGGATGCTCATGGCATCCTTCAGGGAGGGCAGAGCACTGAGAGCTGCCTTGGTCTGCCACAAGAACAAAAAAAACAGAATTCCTCTGGCACAGGGAAGCAGTCCCTATTGCTGGTTAACATTCTGACCCCATCCTTGAAGGGAGGCATCGAGGCCACCACTTGATCTGGGCTGATGCCTGAGGCCTCAAGCTTGTTTTGCAGATGAACAAGGTTTAGTGCACCCAGATTAGGGGTGCAAGTGTTTTGTCAGAAGCTTTTCAAAAGGCAATTATGAAAAGAAGAAAAAGTCAGTATTAAAGGTGTAACTACAGAATACACAATATTCAAAAGCCTTCCCAAGTTCACCTGGTGACCCAAGCAGGGCCCAACCCCTTTGCTTTCCACCGGCCTGGCTTGGCGACCCTTCCCCAGAAGAATGGTCTCGGCAAAAGGGATGTGTGTGTGTGTGTGTGTGTGTGTGT
>VRYO01002184.1:20898513-20916098 GCA_009812075.1 Sialia sialis
TTTGAGTTTTAGGATAAATAAGTCAGTAAGTTTCAGTGAGAGCTGCAGTGTTTTCAGTAAGTAAAATGTGCAGATGCCTGAGGAGAAGAACAAGTTCCAGTGAAGGTAACAAACACACTGATGTTTTCAGTAGAGGATCCAGAAGCTCATTCTTTGACACTACTTAGACAAAACAGAACTTCAGTGAGAATATTGCTCACATTTTTCAGACTGAACAAGACATATTGTATCCGTGGTTTATACGTATCCTACTGTGTTAAGAAATTAGAATTTTCATAGGTTGAGAGAAAGTGGTTTGAATTTATGTGTTAGTTTGTTGGGAAAATCCTAGATAAGATTATGTATTGGGGAGAGCCAGTGCTTTTTGCTTTTGCCATCTCTTTTTGCCATCTCTTTGCTGTGCCTGTCAGTGTCTCCAACACCCAGAAGATGATCAGAGCCCTGGCAGTGTCACCAGCCCTCACCAGGACTCCCAGGGACAGCTCCTGCTTTTATTTGGGACTTTGTGCTAAAACTTAGCATGGACTTTAATGTCAGTGACTGTGCCTTTGGAGACTGATTCACTTTTAGAATAAACAACCTTTTTAGCAGCTATTATCTGCTTTAATTATTTGGAGATAACCCAGCACGAAGGGTGTGTCAGAGCACCACCGGGGGTAACCCCACAGCCCAGGCCGAGCTGTAAACCATGAGAGAGGAGTCAGAGCCATCTGAAATCATCCTGCTTTCACTATTAGACTGACTGTAAAAATGAATGTTCCCACATTTTCCTGACCAGCAAGTACCTACTCTGCTTGGCCAGCCCTGTTGCCTTTGGTAGCCATGGGAACCATGTCACACATCTTGGTTATTGGAATGGCACTTCACCTAACCCACAAGCTTCCTTTTATATGGTGCTGCAAGAATTAAGAGATTATTCAGTGTGGTTTTACCATTCCACAATGTCCTGTCCTTTTGTTGGAGGCTGGGAGAGGTTTGTGTGTGTGTGTGTGTTTTGATTTCAGGCTGGATTTTTCTGCTTGTAGTTGGGGTTTTTTGTTTGTTTTTTCATTGTTTGTTTTTCCTTTTTGTTTTGTTCTTTAAAGAGAAAACTGAAAGATGCGTTCCCATTTCGAGATGTGATTCAGCAGCATCGTGCAAAGCTTTTTCACAAGTGAGTTAGAATTCTTCCATCCCTTTTTAGCTGAAGAAAGAGGCCATGTGGGAAGGCATGTGGAAAGTGTGGGAGTTCAGAGAACGTTCATTATGTAACCCAGCGGGGAACAGAAACTCTGGGAGCGTGGAGAAGCCAGCAGAGTGAGCAGTCCAGTGAGCAGTGGCTAAGAGAGAGCTGCTGCATCTTCAGAGCCTCCAAGTTCTGTGTCCTCCCTCTCAAAGCTGCCACTGCCTCAGATTCAAAGCCAGAAGGGATCCTCGCAAATCACTGAAAAGGTCACGCTGGCCAAACATGAGAAGCACAAAACCATCCTGGATATCTTGCATTAATCTTTGAAAATACTGTCTCTGCTTCTCCAGGCTGGCAGTTCAGCCTGAGCTTATTTTAGCTGGATATGCATTTGCTGTGATTCCAGGAAATCTAAAAATCTGGATTCCATTTCAATATGGATCCCAGTTTTATAATCAGAACTGCCTTAATTATAGCAATGTACAGCAAAGCTGGGATGTGTAAGGAATCCTCATCCAGTCAGAAGCTGTGCCAAGTGCAAATTGAAATGTTACCTAACTTCGCATAGAGCAGAAGGAAATTTCTTTCTCCAGGAGCAGTTATAGTGAGCCCAGCAAGATTCCTGAATGAACAGGAAAACATTAGCAATTGATCTGGATGAACCCAGGATCCTATGGCTGCTCAGCTATGGAGTGTTCTGAGCTTGGGCACATCAAAGTCTATTGTGATAAAAAGAATGAACCAAATGAAACATAATTGTCCCTTGAACCATGATGTGCAGTGAGAGCACAATACATTTGTACAGCTGCAGTAATATATTTCATCTAAATTAAATATTCTTGATTGCCTACAGAAGAAATTAACTCCTACAAAAACAGGCAGAACAGATCACAGGGAAAAAAATAAAAAAGAAAACTCATTCACTAATTATGGGTTGGAATCCTGGAGGTCTTCCACCCACTGAAACATTTCAGTCATCACAGACATGTTTGCATGTCAGTTCTGTGACTTGAATGGGGCAGAGGGAGGTGGGAAAGAACCAACAAAAAATGCTTTTTTCTCTATTTTGAAAAATTAAAACCACATCTACAAAGAACCAGGCTAAAATGGAAAAACACAACTTCAGTGCCTGTTTTCTGCAGCATCAGGAATGTTTGGCCCACACCTGAGAAATCCCCAGAGAAATCCCACAGAGCTCTCTCTACCCATCTCTCAGTGACATTTCCAGCTCCTTGCTGTGGGAATGCACCAGCAGCTTTGGCACAGACAGAAAATTGCTGAAACCAAACTCTTTTGTGTTTGGGCTGCTAGAAGAAGACGCAATGAGGTGTTTGTGTCAAGGCATTGCTAGTATGTCACCATCAGAAAGGCACAAGGGGAAAATTTAAAGATTGGCAGCATGAGCTCAAGTGTGACATTTCCTATTCAAGAGGAATATTTGTTATTTTAGAGAAAACACTGGGATCAACCTGTCCATGCTTTTAACTTAAAACAGGACTTAAAAATGGACTTTTAGTGAACAGCTACTATGATATTCTTCTCTTCTTTTCTTTGTACTTGTTTTCATTTATACCTTTTCCCACCTTAGATTAGTTTTGAGCTGCTATTCATTCACATTCCAACCCTCAGCCCACTCCCACATCCCCTCCCCTCTGTTCTCCATCACATCTTTCTGTGGCATCTCCCCTCTCCAACATTCACACACAATTCCTCATTTATCTCCCCCCCCCACACACACACAACAACATTTTGCTCAAGCACATTAACATGCTGCATCATTCATGGGATTTCTGACAGCTCTCAAAGAGTCCCTAAACCCACTGCAGGAATAATCATCATTTGGTGTTTCAGCCACAGAGTTTTGCAGGCTCTGCTGTTCTTACAGCCCTGAACAGATGTACATTAGCACCAGGACTGTTGATTTGCCCTGGGGCAAGCTGGAGAGACCCAGCTGTAGCAGACCATGATGGATTTTGGAGTGATGCTGCTCTGTGGCTGAAGACACTCAAGTGGTAGCTAAATTCCTCCCAAAAGTGTTTCTGCCTTTCTGCCTTCCCCAGGTGTTTATACAGAAATCATTGCAGCAGCAGGGCCAACAGGATCTCCTTGGACAACAGTTACAGCAAAGGCCACTGCACAAAAACAAAACAAAAAAAAAAAACAAAAACCAAAACAAACCCCAATGATCCAACATGAAACGTCTAAGGAAACTGCTCATAATTTTTTAATTAACTGCAAAATTTACTGGTAAAAACTGCTAAATGTAAAGAGAAGTTTTATTCCAGTTTAGGAAACACTGAAACACTGTTATACAATCTAGTTTAAAAATAACTCGCTTTAAAAAGAACACACAATAAAACAAACTAAAACCCAACATACCCCAAAATGCACACTCAGTCAATGCTAACAGCATGGAAAAAAAAAATCCAAAAAACTTCCAGTAACCACACAAGTGGCATTTTCCTTTATCCCCTCCTGGCACCATGCAAAGTCAGAATAAAGAGGCACTCCCTCTTTGGTTGGGAGCAAATTGCATTCAACAACTGATTTTCTGTTGGAGTTGCAAGCAGTGTACAGAAATCAAAACGTTTAACAGAAAATTTAGTCTGCCTCACTTTGCTAAAACAAACAATAGTTATGAAAGGCAAAATACTCTAAAATGGAACAATTCACTTGCAGCACTTAAAAGCAGCGAAAATGTGGAAGCAAACACAGATGAATACTGGAACAGAGAATGGTGGAACAGCTCTGCTTCCTTGCAGGAGACCAAGCTCCAGAGTTAGAGCATTCTTAGCAACTGTGAGCTAAATCTGGCTTTTCTTCCTTTGCCTGCTTAATTGCAAAAATTTCAATCAACATTTCTCAGAGAGGCAATCAGGTTCTGGAATAAGCTGAGCTGACCTCAGTGCCAGACTCTGGGGTGTGCTGATGGCAGACTCCTATCTGAACAGCAAACTCCTGCTCCACTTTGTAATAAAACAGATCCATGTTTGTGCAGTAAAGCACCAGGAATGATTTCCTGATCATTTGGACAGTCATCTGTCAATCAGTGGATTGAGGCTGTCCATGAAGTGTTTGTTCATGCCAAACAGAAAAGAAATTAAAGTGAAAGAAGAAAAGGAAGAACATCATCTAGCACAGAGGTCACAAAATGTCATAAACAGAAAAGATTACCAGCTCAAAATTGTTCAGGCAGCAAGAAACATCAAGTACAGTGTTTTAAAGGATTGCCCCAGACCATGAGTGGAAAGAGAAATCCCCACAGCCCAACACCAACTCTGGCTGTTTCCCTGGGGAAGAGCTGAATTCACACACTGCACAGAGAGAAAGAAATAAACAATGAGGAGGCAAAAAAATCAACAGAGTCCTGCATGCTGTGATCCATCTGAATATTGCTGTTTCTGCAGGTCCACTGCCTTACCAGACACAGCTCAATAATTCAGGGACACTCAGAAAGTTATGAGTAAGTTTTTCTACCTTTAAGCCAGAAATCCCTGGGGGTTACACAATTCACCTGCTCACACCTGTGCCCACACATCCCCGTGTGCTGCAGCACTTTGTGCATCCACCTCTCGAGAAAGGGCTGGAATTGGGAAGGACGTTCAAGTGTTACTAGCTCAGCTTGAGCTGGAGATGGGTTTGTGCCATCTGTGACTGGGAGAAGGAATTCCCCTCTTCCTCCTCCAGCCCAAGGTCTGACCTGCAAACCTGATAAATGGCAAGGGAGAAACTTTTCCTGGACGCTGCTAGAAGAAAACACATATTTCAGTTTGAGATTAAAGCCTTAATTTAACACACTTGTCATTCTGGAAAACAAATCTATACACAAACAACAATTAGAAAAGTCCACATGTCCAAGATGAAGGCAAAAGCTTGTATTGACAGAAGCATCATGTACAAAATTCCCTTTGATCTCAGAGTGAAATGTCTGAATGTGAGAGTGCTGTTAACCACAACAGCCAAACTCAGCTCTCACATACAAGGAAGAATTCTCAGTACATCATTGTGTACAATTTTTGGGTTCAGATTGTTCAGATAAAACTCCCTTCAGGAAATAAAAAAAGCAATTTCTGCTGTACCTCAGTATCAGAGTGCTCTTCAGATAACTGAATCTCCACTTTCCCCAAAGAGCAGTACAGATAATTGCCTTCTGCTGTTATTAATACAGAAGCATTTGTTTGCAAGTATTTTGGTTTGTAGATGCATTTTGTGGCTTGCCACTGAATTGCTACAATCTAAGTGGAATTCCAAAACCAGCTTGCCTAGTCAAATATTGGGCAGAAATGGATTTCTAGCAAATAATGACTGCTTCTACTTCTGCCTGCAACTATTTACATTTATGGCAGTTTTCTTAAAATACATTCTAGGTTGCTTGATCACTCTTACTCAATTGCATTCAGAGATTCTACTGCTGAATTCAATACAAAAACATCTGCCCAGTGAAAGATTATGTTCCTAAGCTGCTTGGACTAGTGTACACAAAAAAATCTTCACTGAAGCAGAATCAGACCTCAGCACAAAGAAGGTTCAGTCCATGAAGTAACTTTAGCATTGACAGTTTACTTGTGAATGATCAAAGCAATCTGGTGAAATAAAAAGTTATTTTTAATTTCCCAGGTTGTTTTGGTTTTTTTTAATTTCTAGACAGTATCACCACTTCACCCAACCCCAACAAATTTCAATAATATTTTCCAGCTACATAGCTAGAAATTCTTTAGGACTAGGAACCAGACATAAAAAAAAAAAAATCTTATTTTAAAGGGTGTAACTCCTCAACAGTAATTTAGTGGTTTCATAAAACAATTGTCCTAAGAACAGCAGCCTCCCATGGAAAGCAGAACAGGTTTCCTGTTACTTTCTTCTTCTGGTGATAAAAGTTGGAAAATGTTCATTAATTTGGGTCATTTGCACACAACCCAGAGTTAGCAGAAAAATGACTGCTTAGTGGTATAGAACTAAAAAAGAAACCCCCACTCACAAAACTCTAAGAGTGAGGTATATAATGCACAAAGGATAAGAAAAGCAAAAAGTTCTGCAGGGAAATGCAGCCTGCCTCAGGCTCTGCTGAACAGAGACACTGCAAGGGCAGCCACACACAAAGTAAAGTATCAGACAGCAAATGAGGGGAAAAAAAAAAGAGATTAGTGGATAAAGCACTCACAGAAACATATCTGAGCTCCTTTCACTATAATAATTTTATAGAAGGTAGTTGTTACAACTTTGCTATCAAAGCCCAAATGTTTATCTATCCACATCTAACATCAGGATTCCGCACAGGAGACCTTTCCAGCCCAAGTCAGTCGCAGGAACACTCCTCAGGATTTGAGCACAGCTTTTCTCAGCTCTGAGCAGTTCCAGAGTCACTCAAAACCATCTCTGTGTTCAACATCTCTGCACACACAGCACAACACAGGCACAACATTTCTTCTGAGGATCTCAAACTGAGCACCTTTGTGTGTTAAGTTGTCTGGTTAGGGCAGGAGTGTGAGATATTGTCCAAGTGCTGGCAGGCAGCAATTAAAATAAAATGTCAACACCTCTCATTTTTTTGCACTGTGCATCATGGTTTTAATTACACTGCTGATTCTTCTCACCTTCTTCATGATGATAAAGGGGAGAAAAGTTCAAAGGGAGCAAACAAACAGCAAATCATTTATTTGTGACCAGGATTCAGCACAGGCTCAAAAAACTGTAGCTACAATATTTACAATTTAGTTTATTAACATTGCAGAGTTTCTTTTGTTTCATCTTCCAGAAGTGACCAAGCACCTGTATTCTTATCTTATATCAATATACCTGCTTAGTTACCAAATTAACAGTTCTTCTCAAAGACAATAATTAGAAATACAGAATAATGAACAGAGGAAAGGGAATAGAAAAAAAAAATACATAATATAAAGCCAGTGATATGTCTCAAACAGCAATTTTTCATCAATATCTATTTTTCATGCAGTAATTATAATGCTAATCCATTCTTCTGTGACAAAAAGGCACCTCCACATTATTAATGACAACTAATATCTGTAATATTAATTTTAAATAAATAATTCATGCAATAATTTATACACTAATAATGTAATTAGACCAAGGTTATGATCTCTGAATAGTAGATCAGTGCTCAGTTCATGTTGCTATCTACTCTCCTCTGACACAATGTTTCTGGAGGCTTAATTAAAGTCCACAATATGCTTCAGCCTTTTCTCATGACATAAATACTCTGCTCCCTCTCTGGACTATTCTTGCTCCCGGTATTTAAGTTTTTGGCTGAGCCCAGCAGAGGTGCAGGTGCACGTCAGGAGTTCAGCAAGCACCCTGTGTGTCCTCTGAGCACCCTGGATCACAGCTTGGTTTTACAGGAGTTTTCCCCTGAGCACATCAACCTCTCTGCAAAGTTACCCAAAGCTCAGAAAAGCCAAAATCAGAGAGCACCAACATGCAACCTACAGGACAAGTGACACTTTCAGCTGCAGGATGTCCTCCTGTGCCTCGAGATCCCTCAGCACAGACATCACCTGGGGCCAGCTTGTCCTGGAGGGATGGAACTGAGATCCCAGCACAGCAAACACTGCTGTGTTTGCCTGTGAAACCAGGATGGATCCCAGCACAGCAAACACTGCTTTCCTTCTGAACCTAGAGATCCCAGCACAGCAAACACTGCCTTGTTTCTCTATGAAACCAGGATGGATCCAGCACAGCACACACAGCTTTACTTGTCTGTGAACCCAGAGCTCCCAACACAGCAAACTCTGCCTTGCTTCTCCCTAAAGCCAGGATGGATCCCAACACTCACACAGATCTCTACAAGAAACCTACACAGCTCCCAGCTGGCCAAGACACCTCTACTTGTTAAGCAAGTTGAGGATGAAAACTACAGTAATTTCACATAGAAGGAGCACTCTTTTGACTGAAATTCTGATGGAAACCCAGAAGTGCACCTTGTAATCCGGTGCGCCTTATAGTTGTTAAATTACTGTACTTGTTTTCCTGCTTTGGAAATACTTCTAAAATTTGGAGGTGGAGAGGAAAAGACATGAGAAAAACAAAATAAAACAAAACCCTAGGACCGAGCCTCTAACTTCATTTTCTTAGAAAGGCTCTTTAGAGCCTTCCCTACTCAGTGCCATTAACTCCTACTTGTTCCATAGATAAACCCCATTATCTGTTTAATTAGTTCTGATTAAGTTTGGGCAGGAGCAGCACTGCACAGAAATGTTTTCTCTGTGGCCCATAATGGTTGTGGTGCTGTTCCTTCCCCAGACTCGTGTCCATATCATACAGCACCACAATTCATCAGGAACCGTCTGTGCAGCTGGGGCTGCAAAGGCACAAACAGGAGGAGCAAACAGAGCAATCTTTCCCCTCCTTATCTGTGCATCTTCCATTTGCTTCCTGGATAACTCCTGGCTGATTATTCTCCTCCTGGTTCCCATCAACAGGAACCAGATAATGCATCTGCTTTCCATCCCCTGGACTGACTGTGCAGAAAAGTATTCTTGATTGTCTGAGAGCATCCCATGGTGCTGCAGTAATGCAGGCACTTGGATTGCTCTGGAAACATGCTTTCTACTGCAGAGCTCCAATTTCTTAGGAGAAGTGCCTTAAGTGCATTGCTAGGGTGGGTTCAAGACTGCTTGGCACCGATTTTCTGCTTTCTACAAGCCCATTATAATCATCTCTGATGGCCATTTGGAAGGTATTTCATATTTACAAACTATTCCAAAGAATAAAGCTGGAAAGATATTCAAGATTTGTGCATCTCGTCCAGTGCTAAAGGACAATTTTACAATAATAGCTCAAGCAACTCTTTCAGAAAATTTGTTCAGGTTGGAGCCCTGTGGTAAAGGAAATACTGAATCCCTTCATGCTGTCCATGTAAATTCCATTTATTACCCAAGACACACAACTCTTGTGAGGCAGCAGCACCCTGTGACCACTCCTGCACACAAACATCTGGTATTTACCCTCTTCCCACCACCACCCCAACCCTAAAACCACCTGCCAGGACAACTGGCAGCTAGCAGACTTGCAGCTACACCTAGAAAAACTAAAACACTTCACAACTGCAGTGTTTACACTGTATTTTATTTGTTTTATTCCTAGATGGAAGTGTTATTGGTATGTTTGAACCCCAGCAGAGATCACTGTCTCTCTTCACTGAGGTGATTATGTCATTTGTTAATGACTCTTGCTAACACAGCTATCTCTGAGGATAATGTAAGGCTCTCACAGAAGCAGCAGCAAACATCCAGAGCAATCACAAATTACTTGCTTTTAGAAAGCACAGCATAGTTAAAGACCTAAACAGTGAATTATGTTGAGTAATGCATTAAAGTGGAATATGCTTTCACAGGAAGGTTGCAGAACTCTCTGTATAGCTGGTCTGATAAGATTTCACTCAAGAAAATTCTGTGAAGGAGAAAAAAAAGAAAGAGGCAACATGACACTCCAGTAATCTAAAGTTGCATAATTACTTATTGACAGTGACAAGTGCAACATTAAGGGTAAAATATTACATATTTAAACAAAATGAGTAATTGCTGTACACATGTATTTAGCAAGCATTCAACAACAAGGTGAACGAGAGGTCTCTTCATTCCTGCTAAAAAGTCTATTAGCTCATTTACAATTACGCACACACTAGAAAAAAGCTGTCAGGGCACAGAAATGTCACTGGTGACAGTTTACATTACACCAGTGCTCAGATCACAATGGAACTGTTAGCAGCAAATTACACAGAAGTGCAAGAGTTGGAACAATGTAAATCAATCTTGCAGCAATTCCATTTTTTCCCAGATGTTTTATGAAAGCTCAAATAAAGTCACACAATGCTAATCCATTCCAGTTTTAAAAAGGAGTCTGAGAAAATTCAAACATTCTCTTGGTTTTTTAGTGGAAGAGTAACCACATTTATGTAGGGCACTCTTGCACAGGAAATTACATACAAAGTCATTTTATAATTAAAGTTTCCAAGGAAATATTTTAAGAAATAATGTTACTGGCTTAGCCTGCAGAACCTATTGCAATTCTGCCTTTATAGGAATGCTCAATCTATCTAAATTAAATATCTATCTAAATGTACTGTAATCACATTTCCTGTTCCCCACCTTTCATCATTTGCTGCTTCTGCTTAAAACTAACAGTCACCTTTCTTTCTTGAAAGTAGTTATGATTTCCTGTTGCCTGTGGCGAGTTGTGGTTTTTAATTTTATATGATACTACTGTAAAATGACATTATCAGGTATAATTCACATTAGATTTTCAAGAGGACAAATAAAAGAAAAAAGCTTGCAACCACTCTTGTCCAAACTACAGTGGAATTACCCAAAGCTGAAATCGCACAATATTCAGACCAGGCAGTCAATAAACAATATATTCCATTTCCACCCTGAGACCACTGTGCAGTTCATGCCAGGCTGCTCTGAAACCTGAGCACAGAGTGAGCACAAGGTTGAAAACTGGAAACTTTTAGAAAGTTTGCTAACATCCACAGTGAGTTCCATTTTGAGTTTCTCAACAGTAAGGTCAAAGTCAACTGCTCAAGCCAATCTCCCAGTGGAAAATTTCCACCCAGGCCGATTTTTCCAAGTTAAAGCAACTTCTGAGTCCCAGCAATGGAACTGTACAGCCAACAACCACTCTAGACAATAAAGAATTCAACTGAGGCAGTTTGAAGCACTGAAGGAGTGGTGAAGAGACGCTGCTACGTCAGTGACAGGCAATCACAGGGAAGAACTACTATGAAAAAAACGGGTTTGTGGTGTGGGGGTGTTGCAGTTACTCTATGTCACAAAAGAGAAGTAGAACTTGAAGTATTTTTGAGAATTATTAACCACAGTAAAAGAGTGAAGGGCTTGGTGCACAGGATATGGAACAAAGGAAAGGATGGAAGTGTCAGGCTTTATTAATTCCAGCAGGGGAAAAAAATGCAGTGGTTTCTTCTCCTTTACCCAGCCAAAGCCACTGTCCTTTCACCTTTCTGAAACCGAATAAATGGTTAAAGCTCTTGTTCTCCTCTCTGCTCAGGTCTGGAGCAGTCTGCCATTCTCCTAATCCTACACTGGTCCTGAAAAACTTGTCATTTTGAGAAATCATTAAAAAGATATTTATAAAGCACCTGCTGCAGTTCACATCCAATTCCTGCCTCAGCATTGTAGGAACCAGCACTGCCCCAGCAAATCTCTGCAGTGACCCAAACCATGGAGGAGTTTGAGAGTCCTCAAATATGGATCTGGCTTTAGAAGTCACAAAGAAAAATCTGTTGCAAATAATCATGAATACTCCTTAGCAAGAGCAGCACTTCCAGATGTTCCAAGGATGAACTCTGACAAATCTGGACAGGGGAGGGTCACACCCAGCTATAACAACATCCACCTTTGGCCATTCCTGCAGCTGTATTATATTTTATAGCAGTCAAGCGTTATTTCTTTTCTGGGAAGACATGCTTGTGTGTAGAAAAATCACCATTATTAATGATCATTGGTAAAATCAGCACCCCCAAACCTCAGTTGAAGGCAGCCCAGTGTGAAGGAATCTGCAGGCAGAGCATGCAGCCCACAGCACCAGAACAGAACCTCAGGAACAGGCATGGCAATAAAGAGAATTAAGGAACTTGGTTTTTAAAATAGAAAGCTGCAATAAAAACAAATGGATTGAAAGTCTAATGGTGGGATGAGAATTATGTATTACAGCCCTGGGATAGAGATCAAGACAGTAACAGCTCACTAAGCTTCTTTATCTAGAAACAATCACTGCAAAAGCGTGTCTAAAATGGGATATTTGTGAGTCAGGCTGCTCACAAACCCTCACCAGCACTACCCCCTTCTCTCAGGCTGTTCTGACCACTGCTGACAAAATACATGCTGCTATTTTCCCTTCAGCTACTCCCACCTAATTCCTTTACACTCCTGGTGCATAGCTCCATTAAATAATTTCAATTATCACCTGCTCCATGTTGTCTGTAAAACACTGCTACTCCACACCTGCCCAAACTGAAGCTCAAGTCTAAGCAAATTGAACAAAAGCCTGAGTTTGTATACATGAATTGCTGAAGGAGACCCAAGAAAATTACAGCTTTGGTGACTTTCTCCATTTCCCTCATCCTATGAATTCTGCTGGCTCCTGGCTGGGAACAGAATTTCCAGCAGGCAGCTGCTGAGAGAAGCATTCAAAGATGTGACTCAGAGAAAGGTTTTACATAAGAACTCGATAGGGACACACTGAAATATCATGGCTGCAAAAGCTGTGCAGGCATTCAGGTCTCAGAACTATTCCACAGTTCCAGAATTAGTGCAGAATGAGAACTGGAGGCTGCTAAAAGATGCACTGCTGCAGCAAGGATGGCTTTGGCCAAACCCATCACAATCCACACGCACAAGGGCAGGAGCAAGGCCAGACCTTGACTTTGTTATTTTAGTCCCCTTGTGCTCCACAATTAAGCTTTAATAGCCATGTGATATTTTTAGCAGTTCTGAATGGAATGCTGTTGCTATTTTTACAAGTACCACCATTAGCCTGCTCCAAGTGTTGGTATGTAAAATGCAGTTTTGCTTCTACTACTAAGGGAAGACTCTTCAAATTTCTTCAGGAAAACGAAACATTAGAGACAAATACCTACTGCTGTTTTGGGATTTCTTTCCTTAACATTTGATAATTTATGGATATAAAGCTAAATACAAACAAAAGGAACATAATAGTACCAGTGTTGAACTCCCCCTAGGAGGAGAATGCAACACAGAAGTGATTATTAAATCTGGGGGAAAAAACCTTCTGAGCCTAAAGAACTTATTCAACCTTCAGGTACCTGTAAGAAATCAATTTTTATTGCAATTGTGGCTTAGTTAACAAATATTAACACAAAATATTACCAGCCCAGAAGAAAAGATGATAGAAAAATCCCAAAAGTTTCATCTTCAATAATCTTGGTTTGCTGTTTTTATTAATACTGATTTTAGGATGTTTATGAGGCCATCCTCCTGATTTATTGCCAGTGTTCCTAAACTACTTCCTTTGCTTTTTATTTAAATTTCCAGCTCAAAAATCTCTCATTGCTCTTACCCTGTCTATGGGCAAGTAATTCCAACACCCAGAAGCACAGTGCAGATTTCCTTTGCCCCATTACCAACCCTGACAAGTTTTGTTTCAAACCACCATGACAATTGGAATTTATAGTTTCACACCAAGGCAGGGGCTTGAACAGCTCGAGTCAGCAGCCAGAGGCCTGGAATCCCATTAAAGTGTTTTTACAAAGGCTCCAGTCTGGGGGTTGACCAGGACAAAAACCTGATCCTGTTTATAATCACATTATTACACCTGTGTTATTACTCACCTCTCTCAACAGAGCCTTTTGCAAAAGTTACAGCACATCCTAGACCAAAATATTCCTTATTCCCTGAGAACATCCCTCTATGTGTATTTCCTTCTACTTAGCATGGTCATCAGAACCCAGAATTTCTCACTGCTGTCTCCACAATCACCCATTACAGCACACTGTTGTGCCTTTGGTTCGCTGCTCTACTTAAAGGTGTTTTCACAGCCTGCAATAATCACTTTCTCCTTTTCAGGCACACTGACAAAGTAACTTTTCCCGGCCTCTTCTGAATCCAGAACTGCACCAGGAATCACTGCTGCTATTTCTGCTGATAGCATCTGAGGACCTGGAAGTTTTTGACCCTCTAAACACACGCACAAAGCAAGTCCCTGAACTCCACACATTAAATAAAGCAAAGCTTTGTCTTTCCCTTGATGCTCAGTGAGCATTTCCATGAACTGAACCTTCCTTTCTGACTGAATCTAAACAACACTTGAGGTGCTCACCTCTGTATAGTGTAAATTTGTGCTTTACAAAACAACCAGCAGTGACACAACCCCACAGGCAGAAATCTGCTCCTGCTCACACTCTACCCACAGCTTTGAGTGGATTCCGTCAGTAAAAACTCTTCTAGAAGCAAAATTTGCCAGTCAGTGACAGTTTCATACCTAGTGTACAGAAATACCTAATAACCCAATACTTTCAGGGGAAATGCTTAAACACTTTGGGTTTGAGTTCCATTCTAAAATACAACCTGTACATTGATCCAGCAAAAAGCCAGCTCTTCCCTTCTGAAGAACACCTATATTAGGACAAAATAAAAGGAATAAACTATTGCTGAGCTTTCCAGGATCACTCTCTTAGGTAAGGAATTCTCCAGAGAACAGGTGAGATTTCCAACTTGAATGATACATCTCACATACTTTCTTTGGTAAAAAAATAAAATAATAATTTTAAAATTCCCATTAGCCAAACTATCAGCAAACTAAAGCAGAACCTTCAGGGTTTGTTTTGTTTAAAAGCTGCTCTGTTACCAAGTTTTTGCTCCTCACACCCAGCAAATGGCTGCAGTGTTGTGCAAGGCAGGGTTTGCTCCAAGCTGCCATCCATGCACTTGGCAGGGAGGTGTGACAGATGAATCCCTCCTTGCAGTTCCACTCATCATGCATTCTGCAGCTCACTGTTGGGTGTTTCAGGGCCCCAGCGTTCACAGCACTGCTGACTTCCTAACACTTCACTTGTTGGCAAGAACACCCAACCCAGTCTTGAATTACCAGCAAATGTTCCTGAAAAGAAATTGGGGAATTTTCACCTGCACCATATTCCTGGAAGTGGGAGTTAGCTCAGCCTGTCCCCAGAACCTCTCACCAAAAAAAGCTATGGTTAGCTGCTGAAAAGAATCACAAATTAGCACCCAGAAAGGCAGGAGCAGGGATTGTTTAACATGCAGCAATTAATATGTTTCCAATGACAGTTTACAAATTGAAAAGCAAGCTAGCCAAAAGTTACCTAACACAATTTGGAACTTGTTTCAATCATTTATTCAGCTCTGAAAAAGTTTAAGACTTTGTTAATTAACAGTGATACATCCAATATATGCCATGGTTATCATTTTCCAAGTGTTGTGTCTGCCAAAGAAACAATAAATAAACACACTAGGCCCAAGGAAAATGTAATAATTGTAGAAACAGAACTCCTATACAATTATTATTTCCATGCTGACATATCACAGTATTTTAGAACAAGAGCAGCAGCCACTCTGAACAGTTTCTCTGGAAGCAGATTCCTTGTGCAATGGAATCAGTAATCCATAATTGCAGTTCATTTTTGTCCATGTGTAAAGCTAAGATGGAGATGTCAATATGAGCTCCAGATCCTTTTTCCCCCCAGAAGTTTTTTCAGATGCCAAACTCCTCATTATCAGCTCCTTGGACAGTCTCACCTACAAGAGTAATTTTAAAACAAAATCTTCTGCAGCTTAACTACAGCTGGAGATGGAAGGTTATGGAAATAAAAAAAAAAAATAAAAAATATTAATTTCCATTTCCAGGAAATGCTGCAAGACCCTTCCTCCCATTCCCAAGGAAGCATCTCAGCTGTCAAGGAGCCAACAGCTGCTGGGCTGCCCCAGAGCTGCAGCAATCTGCAAAACACAGAAAGTGTTCTCCATCCTGATCCCTGGACATCTCCTGCAGGGGAAAGGCACAAATCCTTTTTGTTCTGCACCCATCCAGGGGAACCTGGGGCTCTCTCCTCAGTCCCCAGCATTTTTTTGGTTCTGGAATTTATTTTCCAGGCTGCAGATGGATGCCACTGTAATTAGTGATGGCAGGCAGAGCAGAAAGGTCAGACAGAGCGCTCAGGGGAAGGCAGAATTTGGGGAGAAAGGAGAAATTAAAAACCAGGGGGAAGCAGGAGCCCACCCAGGGAGATCTTCTAAAGCACCCAGCTGATCCTGGAATGCAAATCCATTTTATTTCCCACTAAAACTGATGGAATAACATCTCTGTTCCCTAACTTCTACAACAATAAAACTGGATTTTATGAAGACAAGCTCAAAGAACTCTCATTGTGTGTTTTGTTTTGTTTTTTTTTTAGAGTATTATAGATTATTTTCCCCTCATGAAAGTTCAATCCAAAAAAGTGAAAAAGTTATTTCAAATGGACACAGCACATGAAAAGTTCTTTGACATGTTCAGGGTAGCTGGAAAGATGGCAGCAAAACCAAACACTGTTCCTGCTTTTCTTTATGCTGGTTTTCTGTTTAAGAACACATGCATTTTCAGGTGAAAAAAGAAAAAAAAAATCACACACCATTTACTTTTATATCTCTGTGGAACACAAAGTGCAAAAACAATGACAAAAAGGTGAAGTAGAAGGTTAAAAGATGAATGGGATTCAAATATAAACTAAAAATTTAACAATTTTGGATTAAGATTAACCATCTTTTCGAATATTTTCTGCTGGAGAGTTTTACACTGGAACAACTTTATCCCATCTCTACATTTGTATGCCATTAAGATCCACTCAAAGGATTTCAGAAGTCAGTAAAAATCACAAGATACTTTATAATTTTATTACACTTGACAGCATTATAAGTATGCTACTATTAGGACATCCAACTGAATATAAAGCAAGAAGTGGGTGCATCTTGGCCCTTTCCACATGAAATCCATAAGTCACCACCAGCTCATTAAATTTTTTGGATATTCTGTTTTGCCACACTTCATCTCTCCTACTGCAATAGTTGTATTTCACATAAATAAAAAGAAATCTCTCTGAAATAAGGAGATACCAGACAAACTTCTAAACAAGGGTCTTCAAAGACAGTCTGAGGTGGTGTTTTTATTTAGGTATTTTTTTCTTTTACACAGTCTAAACATTTCAGTTCAGTTTACCCAATTAGTGTCAGAAATTAATTAACTAAAGTCTGCCACCTTTCAAAGCTTTCTGAGGTGGGTTACCTGCAGTTGTTCTGAGAAGAATTGTGCTACTTGATACAAAATACATAAATATTCATTTCAGGGAGAGCAGGAAATGTGTTTAGGATTGCTTGTTAGAATGTCTGCCTAGTCCTTTTCGATCATTTCTGCTAATGAATAACCAAACAATTAGTGCTCAGGTACACTAACACCAGGAATAACAGAGTGAGGGCACACCCCATCCAGCCCTGCAAGGATATTTTATGTTCCCCTGATAGCAGCAAACAGGTTTTCTGCCATTAGGGCAAAGCAACAGAAATCCAATTAAAGTTTCAGAACCACATTTGATGTAAATGTGTTTACCCAAAGCTATGTTTTGGCTGGACTAATTACTGTGACTTCACACGTCCAGTTGTTAGAGCTGGCTCTAAACGGATCCTGAGGCTCTTCCAGAGCCACTCCTTAGTTGAAGGATTCCTCTCCTCACTGTGGAGAAAGCAGGGGTGAAGTGCAGCACAGAACATCAGCTCCAGGACACACACCAGTAATATGAAATACTACAATAATTTCACCACTATAAGGCACACCTTTTTGACTAAAATTCTGATGGAAACCCAGAAGTGCACCTTATAATCCAGTGCGCCTTATATATGGACAAAGTTCGGAAATTTGCCAACCTGGAAGTGCGAGC